>JAHPZR010008531.1:0-17500 GCA_019787425.1 Platygyra sinensis
AGGATAAAGTCAGAGGGGGACATCTATCAGCACTTCTTCCGAAAAAAATGAGATATTCGAAAACGAAGAAGAAACCAAAATCGCTGACAGGTTTTCAAGGAAAACTATCTGACAATACAGCTGGCCAAATTTCAGCTAAATCGGTCCGGGGCTCCCGACATTGGAGTTAAAAACGTACTCTACCTTCGAAAATTTTCGTTCCAAGAAAACAAGAAAATATATCTTTGGGCATCTTATCCCACAATGGGGACTATAACACCTAACGTCATGTAATGTTTAATCAGCAATAGGGATCACCTGCACGTTGACAGGTGAATATGCACAGACCAAATTCTTTACGCGGGACGTGGCGGGAAACACTGTATTTTCCGGTCGGATACAAATCAGTGTTGTGCAGAGGTTACTTTATTCAAAATTATCGTTCTCTGCCCAAGAGTCTTGTTTATCGCGAAGACCAAGGAGAACTAAAACCCTTTGAGGCTGCGCGTGACCCCACCGATAGCTCGAAAAGCAACGAAACCGATGGAACGATTTATCGCCAAACGCCTGTTTTTTTCTGCGCTGGAAATGCAGATTAGTTTCGTTCTGGCGCTGAAACAATGCAAGGGAACCAAACTCATTTTTACTTCGTAAATTTTCCACAAGTTTGACCTCCTGACAAAGCGACAATGTCACTGTATTTTTGACATCTTCTCTGCAGTCTTTCACCGGATCGATAGCGGCCTTGGAGCTTTTGCCATGTTTCAGTGTTTTGCTTCCAGATCTGCGAAGAGGTTCTTCAAACGTAATTTATGATCGGCTTGCACTCAAATGTCGATGTTGGAAACCGGACTGCTTTCTTGTTCAACTCCTTCAGCATTGCCTCCTGGTGGAAGGTAAGCAGCCCTTTATCACGCTCCGCTAAAGGTTTTCAGCCCCATCCCAGCTTAACGATGTTTTCGGCTTCTTCCGCCTTGCCTGTTGCAGACGGAATAACGGACACGACCCCTTCTTTTTTTGCGAAAGGCATCTATAACCAATCTGGTACGGCATGCATTGCCTGATAACATTTGATCACCACGATACCTTGTGAATTTGTTTCAGTGACATGTTGACATACAAGGTTACTCCAGAATGTGAACAAGGTACCCTTGTCAACGGCGTAATTGAAAAAACAGTTAAACGTTGTAGTAAACTGTCAACCGTCCAATTAACCTGGCCACTGAAATGATATTTTTTTGGTGGAATTTTTTTAAAAAGAAAGCTCTTGAAGAGCTTTTATCTGAACGTCTCGGAAATCCAGAAAGATTTCGAAAATTCTGCCTTTTGTAACCCTGGCTGATACCTTTAAAGTTCAAAGCCATGCCAACAAATGGGATCTTGATACGTTAAAGGCCCGCCCCCAAATTGATTCTCGGACCGCAAATGATCCCCAAACAAATTGTACCACGAAGGGATCCAAGGACCGGAAAATAATTCCATCGCAAAAAGTTGGTAATGGCGTTGGAATCATGAAAAGTCTATGATGGATATGCATTATTTTTAATTATCCTAGGTGAAGAAAAGATAAGTACCCTCATGCATATAATATATAAAAGCAGCAATAATAAATGTTAAAACATACTGCGTAAAATATCCAGGACTGTTTAAAAATTTTTAACTTTGGGAAATGAACGCAAAATAAAAAAATTACATCCAGAGATTGCCTTGCTATATAATAACCACTTAAAACTTTTCCAGTACATTTCTTAAATACCTGCGCCCTTGGTGGGCACTGGTTCAAACGCAGAGTGCACAAGAGTCTTTGTGCGCGTTTTGAACTGCCAGTGTTCTATAGATACATTTATTTGCATCATGCCGTGTTTTATCTCCAAAACGATTTTCTCATATGAATGAAACATGAAAACATAGCATAAGTCTCGTGTAGTTATATGATAATGAGGCAAAAATGGTTTACCCAATTAATGGGTCTAAGCTCTCGTAAGCGACCACTTCCTGTAGCGATCAACAAGGATTGACCTTTGGTGTGGGTACATAGGCCCGGTTCACACATCACATTTTCTCGCCTTGTCAGATTCAATTCAACAAATTATAATTAAACAGAAATTCAACGTCTGAATCGGCCCGATTTCCGCCACACGTTAACTGGTCTTGTTGATTATCCGACAGAAAGGCCGACACACTGATTCAAACATACGAATTTCGCCGTACAATCTAATTCATGCATCATGTTAATTTATTGGAGCATGGGTAAATTGGCCCTGCCAAAGAAAAAGAATAAACGAAATGAAACCTGAACATATTGCAACACACACTGCTGCTTTGTCCCTTCTTCTAAATTCTATCCTATGGAATATTTTGCAGACATTCAGTATATGTCTCTCCACCACCACCACCTCCCAAATTCAACAACCACCTCAAAAACAGCAATAACCACTCACAAGATATCTAAAACCATCTAAAACAAGGCATAAATGTCTAAAATATGGCGAGACAACAACATGTCACATACATGAAATATGAGAATTGAACAAAACATCTACCTCCCCCAAAAATCTTAATCTCCCTTGTCCCATGTATCATCAACCCAACCTCTTTCCCAGTGTCTCATCTCGCCTCAGGGGGCGGTAAGATGAGAGACCCTGGAAACGAGGTTGTCATCAACCATGGACTTAGTCACAAAATCAAGAAAAGTCACCAAAAATGTAACCTGCAATCAGGCGCAATTGTATCATCGCTCTTATGTCTTCCGGCTTATGTCAATGAAATGAAAATAGAGCCTGATCGCAGGTTACCAAAAATGATAAACTAAAATAACAAACTCGTAGTCACAATGTTGTTGAGTTTCATAAGAGAGAGGAAAGCTTTTATCCCACCCCTCCCAGCCTAAGAGGGCAGTGGGGTGGAAGTTTTGTGACTAAGCCCATGGTTGATGATGCATGGGACAAGGGAGAGTAAGATTTTAGGGGGAGGTGGATGTTTTGTTCAATTCTTGCATTTCATGTATGTGACATGTTGTCGTCTCACCTTATTTTAGACATTTATGCTTTGTTTTAGATGGTTTTAGATTGTTTGCAAGTGGTTGTTGACGTTTTTGAGGTGGTTGTTGAAATTTGGGAGGTGGTTGGAGGTGGTTGTAGATGGTTTTAGGTGGTTTTAGGTCGTTCCATGTTTTAGTAACTACGGATTCCATGATCATTCCATATGTAACACTAAGTGAAATTTAACTGACATAAAATTCCAAACCTCTAATTCCGAAATCACATAGAAATATAAGATGACTAGGATTGGCATAAAACTCTTTCTTTGCCTACTTCTTCAGGAATTCTGTCCATTGAAATCAATCCAGAAAGTGTTACTACCAGAAACCCGCAGAACCAGTCCCAGAGACAACAGGATTTCTCACAAGTGATGAAGGAAATAGCTATGGATTATCTTGCTAAAAATGGCTCTAGTGAGCCACACCTTTGTTTTTGTTTACATGCGAGAGTTTGGCTATTATATTTTATTCAGCGGACGTCGAAACTACAACAGATAATCAAACAACTTTCCGGTACACAACTTACAGTGAAGAAATAAGATTTCACTTCACCATGCGATATCAATAATTTTGGTGGCATCGAAAATGGAGGAGGCTGACTGGAGTCCTTTAACAATGACATTTCCACGCATAAAGGGCTGATAGCCTACAATTCGTTTTTATCACGAAAATCAGACTGCTTGACTTAATCATTTAATACATTAAAATGATTAAGTCAAGCAGTCTGATTTTCGTGGTACAGTGCCGTACATTGGAGATTCTAGAAAGACTGTGAACCAATCAGCCGTCAGTTTCCCTGAATGAAGTAGCAGAGAGCTGCCTTGTGAGTAAGAAAATAAGAAGAAAACTTGACATCAAGTCTTTAACTCTGAAAACAACTTTTGACAAAGAAGACTACTTGGCATGCAGACGCTCTTTTACAAAATACTTACGTGAGTTGATTGCTTCAGCTGTTTTTACTTTTTAATGTTATTCATTTTACAAGTGTCTTCTGGTTTTCCGGGACAAGTAAATTTTTCCGGCAAGTAAATAACTTGCCCTTCCCTAAATTTATGCCGAGCTAAATTGACCCATTGGCGCCGGTGCCTGCCGTTAAAAGTGTGCAGAATGAAGGCCATGTACCCTCTTCTGCTGAGGGAATTTGTTTTATTTTGTTGTCATACCAATAAACTAGGGTAATTAGCCAATCATTTGCTAGGACTTTTGTGCATTTTTGAGAGGTGATGAGAGGTCCCATGAGGTCATGGATTTCTCAAAAAAATTTCACACATGCTATTGAATTGTTCCAAAAAAGTGTGGGATGATTTCCCATAGCTGCGCAATGATTTCACATCCACGAACCAGTAGAGAAATGTGAATGTATAGGCAGATGGACACTCAAAATTGGTTTAAATTGCCAAACTTCCAGAGTATAACTACAGGCCCTTCTGATTGTCTTGGGCGGATGTGTATAATCAGGAAGAATTTTGTATTTAAAAATGTACATGATCAATGGAGAGAAGAACACATTTTGCCAATGTTTAAGTGGTGATCACACAAATTTAAACAATAAAATATTGAACATGTAAATTATTCCTCAATTCATGTAATCAACTATCCCAGAAGTGGTGAAGCCTTAAAGCCGACTGGCTCATAGCTGCCGGAGTTTATCTCGGTTTCTCTAGCATGAAGCGGCTAGGAATATTTCTTCTCACCCTGGATGGGATGCTTGTCCATTGCAGGTCACTCCCCCTGCAATTTGTTAGTTTTTTCAACAATTTGCCGGTACCCATTTATACTCCTAGGTGGAAGAGAGGCACTGTGAGAGTTAAGTGTCTAGCCCAAAAACACAACACAGTGGCCGAGGCCAGGGCCCCAACGCAGTGCTCTCTGGGGATGAGCGCACTTACCATGAGTCCACTGTGTGCAACCAGTTATCCCAGCTTAAGTATTAACTATACACTGAAACTATAGTGAGTTAGTGTCACTTTTGTTGTATGCAGAAGGTGCCAAGTCTTACAGTGCACGGCTTCGTGTTGTTTGTGGACCCAGCTGGAATGTGGATAAAACTGATGGCAAAGAAGGTTTTGTTGGAACAGTTGTTGAACTCGCAAGGGATTCTTCCAGTGTACCAGAGAACATGGCATTGGTTCAGTGGGACATAGGACTGTGTCAGCTGCATAGAGCAGGCCATGATGGTGCTTTTGATCTATGTGTGTTGGATAGTTCTCCTTTGGGTGAGGCCATAATTAAGATTTAACAATGTTAGAGTCAGCATAAAGCTTCAGTTGTTGCAGCTGAGGTAGTTTTTTGTTCTTGTTTATGGTGTTGTTGTTAAATTTGTGGTGGATGGTGAGAGACAATAATTATTATGACAATGTAAAGCTTATGATGGCCATACTAAATATTCCAAAAACAAGATTGTTTCAGTCGCTGCATTTTTCATTTGGTTACATTTTTGTCTATAGCTGTTGCAGACTCACTAGCTTACACATGTTGGTAAGCAAACATTTGATGAAATTAATGACGTCATGTTACCTTAAATCCTGCATTAACTGCTGCGGAAGTAGGATCAATAATGTATAATGTACATGTATTAAGTGTGTATATGAATAGTGACATTCATAGAAAGATGCTAAATGTTGAGCTCAGATATACTGTTGCAAGTACACTGTACCTCTGTTCAGTTTGTAAGCAAGAACTATTAGTACAGTGGTAACAGTATTGGTGTATTTTCTTGTAAATGATGCATACATAACAAAGAAGCATAGGTTGTAAGTTATGTCTAGTTTTTATTCCATGCAACTTTTATTAATAAAACTGTATTTTTAGTTTGTTTGTCAAGTCAAGGGTCAAATGTAATGGATGTTGGTATAATGTCAGCATTTGAAGGAGGTTAAATTTGAAAGCAACACCAGGATGTTCACAACAGTCTAATTAAGTTCACTGTGCTTCATAGCCCATAATGTTTGCAAAATAATGTACTGGAAACCTATTGAAAACGTCTGCACACAGTGAAGACTTCAGTAACTCAGAGGACTTTAATTTGAAGTCTTTGAAATGAAGAGTGAAGCCTAATCTCCCAAGTTATGATCTTGATTTGTTGCTGTTAGGATACCGGGGGATGGGGACTCCCATATAAACATACTGGGGTACTCGTCGGGGAAATTTAAGAGGTTTAAGTATCTCTTAGGGTGTTCAGCCCAAGAAGTCCACAACGGAAGCTTTTGTGGTACCTTCTAGGGTACTGAGCCGAAAAAATGTGACGAGAGTTATTATTTTAGAAATCAACTGACTTTTAAAGTGGTACTTCTTAAAGTATCAGCCACCCTTCAGGACCGTCCATGCGTGAATCGCTGTAGCGCTATCATTTTTCTTATAAACCCACAGGCTCAAGGTTCAAGGTTCATTTATTTCACACTATTTACATAAGGCAGCCCAAGCTCTCTTTATGAACCACACAAGGAACACATTATGGCATCGAATTATAAGGGTTTGTATGGGATTTTCTACAAGATATCCACGGAGGTAGTTAAAAGTGGAAATATTCCGTTAAAATGGCTTACCGTATTCCATACGCGTGTTGTTTGCTCCTGGTATTGTTATTTTACCGATTTAACTTGATTTAAGCGACTTTTTGGAATCCTGGTTCTTTCTTCATAAAGAGTCTCCTCTTTATAATTCGATGCCATAATGTGTTCCCTGTGTGGTTCATGGAGAGAGCTTGGGCTGCCTGTGATAAACCCCAACAAACCACACATTTTCTGAGAGCTTAAAGGGGCTCAGTCACGGTTAAACGGTTTGAAAAGCTTAGCTAAACTTTTCAAATTCGTTGTTTGCAATCCGTGTCAATCTTCTCCATCGTTAACCATCCTTGTTCCTTTATAGTTTATTATTATCTCATTGATGTTTTTCTATCTTTGTAAAGTGCTATTTTCAGGTTTCCTTCAATTTAACGGTTATTTTTGCGATGCTCAAAATAACTCAAGATGCCATGACTGAGCCCCTTTAATAGTTCCAGATTGTGGCTCATTTCTTTAAAAATCTCAAAATCGTAAGAGACAGCGTGTTTGAGATGTTTTTTTGTGAAAGCATATGTCTGTGTAAATTCAACTCCAGTCCCGCTGAGACTGAGCGGAAGAGAACGATAAACATGGCATTTGCTTCTTGACATGTTCTACTAAAAACCGTGTCTCAGATTTTTGACACTTGCTCATTTGTTTTTTGTGACACTAGGATAAAGTCAGAGGGGACAAATCATCAGCACTTCTTCCGAAAAAATGAGATTATTCGAAAACGAAAGAAGAAACAAAAATCGCTGACATGGTTTTCAAGGAAAACTATCTGACAATAAGCTGGCCAAATTTCAGCTAAATCGGTTCAGGGGCTCCCGACTTGGAGTTAAAAACGTACGCTTACCTTTCCGAAATTTTCGTTCCAAGAAAACAAGAAAATATATTCTTTGTGGCATCTTATCCACAATGGGACTATAACACCTAATCGTCCATGTTAATGTTTATCAGATAGGGATCACCTTGCACGTTTGACAGGTGATATGCAGCAGACCAAATCTTTACGCGGGACGTGGCGGGAATACACTGTATTTTCCGGTCGGATACAAATCAGTGTTGTCAGAGGTTACTTTATTCAAAATTATCGTTCTCTGCCCAAGAGTTCTTGTTTATCGGCGATAGACCAAGAAAACTAAAAACCTTTGAGGCTGCCGCGTGACCGCCACCGATAGCTCGAAAGCCAAGAACCGATGCACGATTTATCGCAAACGCCTTGTTTTTTTCTGTCGCTGGAAATGCAAGATTAGTTTCGTTCTGGCGCTGAAACATTCAAGTGGAACCAACTCCATTTTTACTTCGTAAATTTTCCACAAGTTTAACGCTTCCTTGACAAAAGCGACAAGTCACTGATTCTTTGATCTTCTCCTGCAGTCTTTCACCGGCTACGATAGCGCGGCCTTGGAGCTTTTGCCATGTTTCAGTGTTTTTGCTTTCCAGATCTGCAAGAGGTTCTTCAAACGTAATTTTTGATCGGCTTGCACTAAATGTCGATGTGGAAACCGACGCTTCTTGTTCAACTCCTTCAGCCATTGCTCCTGGTTGAAGTAAGAGCCCTTATCACTCTCCGCTAGGTTTTCAGCCCAATCCAAGCTAAACGATGGTTTCGGATTCTTCCACCTTGCTGTTGCAGACGAAAACGGACATGACCTCTTCTTTTTTTTCAAAGGCATTTAAACCAATCTTACGGCATGCATTGCGTGATAAAATGACACCACTATACTTTGTGATTTGTTTCGTGACATGTTGACATACAAGTTACTCCAGAATGACAAGACTTGTCAACGAGTAATTAAAACAATTAACGTGTAGTAAACTTCAACGTCCAATAACTTTGCACTGAAATGATATTTTTTGGTGGAATTTTTTTAAAAGAAAGCTCTTGAAAAGCTTTATCTGAACGTCTCGAAATCAGAAATTTCGAAAACTTGCATTTTGAACCCTGGCTGATACCTTAAATTTTCAAGCCATGCCCACAAAATGGGATCTTGATACTTTAAAGGCCCGCAAATGATCCTCGGACCGCAAATGATCCCCAAATTGTACCACGAAGGATCCAAGGACCGGAACTAATTCCATCGCAAAAGTTGGTAATGGCGTGGACTCCATGAAAAGTCTATGGATGGATATGCATATTTTAATTATCCTAGGTGAAGAAAAGATAAGTACCTCAGGCATATAATATATATAAAAGCAGCAATAATAAATGTTAAACATACTGCGTAAAATATCCAGGACTGTTTAAATTTTTAACTTGGGAAATGCACCGCAGAAATAAAAATTACTCTTCAGAGATGCCTCTGCTATATAATTAACCACTTAAAACTTTTCCCAGTACATTTCTTAAATACCTGCGTCCTTGGTGGGCACTGGTTTCAACGAGAGTGCACAAGAGTTCTTTGTGCGAGTTTGTAACTGCAGTGTTCTATAGATACATTTATTTGCATGCCGTGTTTTATCTCCAAAACGATTTTTCATATGAATGAAACATTGAAAACATAGGATAAGTCTCTGTAGTTATATGATAATGAGGCAAAATGTTTACCCAATATGGGTTAAGCTCTCGTAAGCGACCACTTCCTGTAAGCGATCAACAAGGATTGACATTTTGGGTGGTCACTTAGGCCCGGTTCACACATCACATTTTCTGCCGTGTCAGATTCAATTCAACAAATTAAATTCAACAGAAATTCAACGTCTGAATCGGCTCCGCATTTCCGCCACACGTTTAACTGGTCTTGTTGCATTATCCGACAGAAAGGCGACACACTGATTCAAACATCGAATTTCTGCCGTATCAAATCTAATTCATGCATCATGTTAATTTATTGAGCATGGGTAAATTTGGCCCTGCCAAAGAAAAAGAATAAACTGAATGAAACCTGAACATATTGCAACACACACTGCTGCTTTGTCACCCTTCTTCTCATTCTATCTATGGAATATTTTTGCAGAATTCAAGTATATTGTCTCTCAGTACCTCATTGAATACTCTATGTTTAAAACATTTTCTGACCGACGTATCCAACAGTATTAATTCTGAATAAAGTTCGACACAAGTGTAATCATCTGGCCCCGGTTGTTCAAAGGCTGGATAACGCTATCCACCGGATAAATCACTATCCAGTGGATAAGTATTGACAAACCAAACCACGCTATCCGCTGGATAGGGATTTATCCGGTGGATAGCGTTATCCAGCCTTTGAACAACTGGGGCCTGAATCGTAAGTCGCTGCACTTAACTGAATTGAATGTGACGTATGAACCAGGCCTTACAAGAAGTTAAACTGTAATAAAAGGATCAATTGTATGATTTTTAACCCTCTGTTCAAATTCCTGATTCCATACATTTCCCTCTTTTATTACGAGGCGACCATTTCCGGTACGGGGATCATATACGGTGCAATCTAGAAATCATTTCCAGTCCCTGGATTGCGTGCAATTTGGGGATCATTTGTGGGCCTCTACAGTACCTCTTAGGGCTCTTTTTCAAATGTCCGACATGCACCCCCATCCTTTTTATCTGGGTGTCCTCCCCCCACCCCCTGGGGTTGGGATAAACGCTTTACTCAGGGCTTAACCATAGAGCGTTTTCATGTGACTTCATCAAATTCTTAAATCCAAAACTAAAGAGCCACCAAAGTTTTTCTCCTCATCAGGCACAAAAGGTACTAAAGTTTTAGCTGATTACAATACCTTAAACATGGAGAACTGTCTGTCTGGTTTTGGATTTTTTTGTTTTGTATTGGGTGACAGTGAAAACATATAAAGATTATAGCTTGTGGGGAATTGTAGTTTCACCTGACTTGGTATTGTTCATCACCACAATGCAGGTGTAAAACATGAGGGTTTAGCTTGCTTTACCTGCAAGCAGACTCCTATTTTAGGATCATGTTGGAGTTGTTTAGACTGCGAGGATCATGAAGTGAACCTTTGTACATCATGTTATATGGCAGATGAGCATGACATACACCATGTCTTTCAGAGGAAAGATTCTCCACGAGTCCCTGGGTAAGTTACTACATAATGCTTAGTGACAAGACAAGACAAGACAACTTTATTACATTTTTTATACATAATACAGTAGACAGACCTGGCACCGCAGGTAGCAAAAGCTAATCGAGGCGGGCCGGGAACAATAAAAATAAATGACATCTGCTAACCCTAATTAAAAGAAACGTATTACAGAAGAGGCAAAAGAAGAACTACATAAGAGAAACTTGTATTCATTACTGAGTTCATTAAGGCTACATGGTCAATTCGAAGTATTTAGGACAGAACAGGATTGGAACTGAATAAGGAATTGAATAAGGAAGTACAGCTATGAAGAGTAAAAATTAACTTTTGAGATGACCACAATTAAACGTCACTGATCACTCACTTTTTGATAAAACTTACTTAGAATAATTTATAGAGGAGCGCTTTCTTTCTGGAACATTTGAAGACAATCCAAGGTAGAAGATTGCACAACAACACAACAATCGCTTATGATCTTGATACTGAAAATTAGTCAGGCCTGAAGTATCAGCTTTCTAGAGTTAAAACAGCCAATTTTGTTTTCAAATAATTGTTATACCCTCTATTTTGTTACATTGATGAAGAATTTCAGTCAGAAGAAGAAGCAATGAAAGGAAAATTCAAACAAGAGGCATTTATCCTGGTGCTAAAGTTACAAGAGGTCCAGACTGGGAATATGACAACCAAGATGGTGGAATAGGGTCACTTGGTACCGTAAAGAAAATCACGAATTGGAAGGAAAACCCAGCATGTGCAGCGACTGTCTCATGGGAGAATGGTACTGAAAGTACTTACAGGCTTGGCTACCATGGCAAAGTAAATACAGACTGTGATTGTTAAATTTAATTTGATTTTTTTCACATCAAACTGCCAGTCATGAAGTAAAGAGTTTAGTATTCATAGTAAGACTGGCTTATTGAGTGTTTCTTGTGATTATGACTGTATTAACAATGTACTTCAGTCTGTTTTGGTATGAAACCACATCTGGTAGGACTAAGGTTGAAGCATAGGCCAGCGGTTGATATCACACATGACGTGATTACTCTTAGTAAAACATGTAATTTGTATTGAATGATGAATTGTATCATTTTTGTTACGCCATAGGTGGATCTGAAGTGTGTAACTGCAAACAGTGGTGGTTATTACTACAAAGGTCATCTTCCAAGTCTAGGCCAAAAGGTTATAAATTCGTCTCAAACATAGGTAACATTTAAAACCAAGAAAGACCTGCCTAGATGTAAGTCCAAGCCTTGACCACATGCATTAGCCATTGTACAGAATTAAATGTAAAATGATTCAATCAATCATCATTAGCTACAGCTGTACATAAGAAAACCTCACATCCTCACAAGTCAACACAATCGGCAGACTATGCTCAGATTTTCAGAAGTTATGTTTTTATCAGGTCGTTGTAACAAAACTTGATAGTTCTTTGCAGGTTTTCAATCATTAGAGCAGGTGGTGAAAAAACTATGCATGCGTCCCTTCTTTTTTATGGTTTTAGAACAAGACCCACGATATGAATTGGAAGAGTAGAGCTAAAAATGTAAAAGTAAGTAACGTGTAAACAAAATAATTGCGTTTAATGTAAGCATAATGTGAAACAGAGAGGGTATTGTCTGCGTAGCCAATGATTTAAAGTTGCTCACAACGCTTTCCAACACATTCTTTTATGAATCGATGTTAATACTCTTTTTAAGTTGATGGTATAAAAATGTTAAATAACAAATGCCTGATCATTGCCAAGCAAATTATGGCAAGTTTCGTGACTCAAAAGGTTCCCATAACAACAGCATAACCCCTTAAAAATTCTCTTAACTTTATCATAAGTTAAAATTGCTTATAGCTCAAAAGCGAATCGGGTTTCCTTGGGGTCTTTATTTATTATTATCGAATTGTAGTCATTGAAGAAGAAAAACTTTGCCCGCAGTTTTCAGTTGTTTCCAGGCCAGGGGCAAAGTTTTCCTCAGTACCTGCTAACCCGGAAAAGGTGGCAATTTTTTTTACATAAAACTGCCAAAATTAAAATCAAAAGATCTTGATATTGCCAAAATACCTTTCGGCCCATGCTGTAAGTTACGGATCCATGTTTTTTCATGTTTGAATTAAAGCCGCCCAAGTGTACAGGCCAAGAAGACGAGTTTGATAGGAGGTATTTATTATTCAAATCTTGTGTTTTTTAAAACGATGTTTCTCTTTTAACCTACTCTTAAGGCATCAAGAAGCGCTTTACACAAAGCCTCAATCAGCGGACAGTATGAGACTGTTAGAATGCTTCTTGAAAACGGGGAAGATGTTGATCAAACAGACATGGTAAATGTACAGTAATTTCCTTCCATTTATGGAGTGTTACTGGATCCTTTTATGCGGATGGTAACAGGAGGATCTAGAGGGTCCTCACGAAAACGAGTACAAGACAGTCAAGACGGCAAGACAGTAAAAAAACCGATAATCATTGCAATGAGGCACTGCATGTCGCACAAGATAGGGATAAATGGAGGGGGAAGTAGTTTCTGTGCTGCGTCGGGCGCCATCCTTAATTTTGACGTTGGTAAGGTAAATCACCCGTCGTGACTGAGTGTCTTGAGGGTTGTCAAACCAAGTGAAGCGTACCCGTTAAGATTACATAATGTGTTGCCATGGTCAGGGAAATGTCAGGGAAAATCAAAAATTTTTCAAGGTCAGGGAAAAGTCAGGGAATTTTGCAAAAGGTCAGGGAAAATCTCAGTTCTTGTCAAAGTCAGTGAAAAGTCAGGGAATTTTGTTTTCAGGTTTAGTGAAGTTTATGAAGACATTTTCATTCGGAAAAAAAGAAATTGTAGTCGATCGAGTTATGCGTTCAAATGCCGGGTTTTTCGGTCAGTGGCTTTCGTTGTGAATGCCTTCTTCCAAATAAGGAAAAGAAATCAGAAGAAGCTTGGGAACCAGTGTTTTCCTTCGGCCATTTATCAAAACGTGGTGGAACGTGGTGTAGTCTGTCAAACACTTATTCCATACTTCGCCTAATGCAAGGTCAGTGAAAACTGTTTTGAGGTCAGTGAAAAGTCAGGGAAAAGTCAGGGAATTTTTTGGGTACTAATGAGCGGCAACGCTAACATTAATGAATTGATTATTTGAATATGGAACCTGCTAGTCATTTCAGGAATGCAATAATGTAGTAATTATTGGAAAATCGATCTCACTAGTTGTTCCAAGAATACTGCAAATGGGTTTAATGTAAAAATTTTGATATTGATTTTTGAAATCACTAGCGAGTTCAATACTCAAATAATCAATTGATTTTTGCATTTTCGAAGCGACTATGGGGTTCAGTTATTCAAATAATCTATTCATTTATGTAATCTTGAGGGGTACGCTTCACTTGGTTTGACTGTAATTCGTTTGCACAACTCCTACGAGACGTGAAAACAACTGAATGTTAAACATGCCTGGACACAATTTAGTAGTGTTGTTGGAAATCAGGGTAATTGTATGTCAGCTTTTGTGTTGTGTTAGCTCATATTTTATTTACACTATGGTGACTATAACATCGCTTTTGTTCTTTTTGCAAGATGATTGTAACATTTTGAAATATAGATAATTTGACCAGTTGGTGCTTGCAAATTTGAGCGAAGAATTCTAATGAAAGACTACTTTTTTTCAAATAATCAAGGGCTAGGTAGGGCTGGGTCATCAAGAATAGGCCTTAAATTTGCAACAGTTGGTCACGTGACCGATAATTTCTAAACTTTTAGCTACAGCAAAATGAATTTCAGAGCTGGAAAGAGCATGTTTTAAATAACCAGGACACCAATTTTCAGACCAATGCCGTGTAAGGTTGAGATTTAATGACAATTTGAATATTGCAAAAATTAGAAGGTTTTGTATGGAAGCGAGGAAGCTTTGCCGTCCAGAAACCTTTTCTGTTATTAATCACTACCAAAAGAAGCTGCCGGCATATAACCATTGGAGATAGAAAGAGGGGTAAAATATTAGGAAAAATGGAAATTTCTAGGCCCTTACACCGAAAGGCAAAGATTTTATGGCAGCTTGAAAACTTGCAAAATTACAAGGATTTGTATGGAAAACCACTGGAGCGTGACTGGAGGGCAAAGCGACTTCTTCTCATGCAAATCCTTCTAATTTTTAACGTCCATAAATATTCCCCCTTAAAAGATATAAACCTGAAAATTTGCATGTAAGCTTATTTGGAACTGTTCTTTCCATTTCTGATAACATAATTTATGCATTACCAATGATTAATCAGTGTGTTCTTGAAAAGCACGTCACGTGACCAACTGTTGCAAAAGACCTATTAAAGTGCCTATGAAATGAAATTTCCACCTACTTTTTTATTTTGAAATATTGAAGTCTATGGTCCTCTGATTCGTAGTTTTCGAGTTTGGGCTTCGGACAAGCACGTACGAATTTTTTCTCGAGCTTCAAAGTTGGCCAATTCGTGTCAAAATGTGTGACATTCCGCGCGCAGTCAAAATATGTAAATTAGTACGGTTGACGTCATAAGGTCTGTAAAAACCTTCAAGCCAATATCGTAGCATCTGAGTGGAATAAGCGAAGGAGTGGGAAGTTTTTCGTTACCGGAGGGCCTGTTTTAGCGAGCTGCAAAACACCACTTACACGGAAGGCACTGTCTTGCATATATTTTCGAAAGACGAAGTCAGAAGAGCACATTGTTAGCGATTTCTTCGGATACACCAACCCAACTGCAAAGCGACAAATGGGTCCGTGTTGTTCCCTCCATTTCGAACAAAGTTTCTATCGACGGCTTTTAACAGAGATCCTCTGCAATGGGGATGTACTGTCTTAATAAAGATTTAGTGGTGGTACTCTCGAGTCTTCACATGAACAGGAACAAACTGAAAGGGAGCGAAGATTTCAATTGAAATAACATTGGCCTCGCATCATTGTGATTTATTTTGTGTGATTTTGCAGGCACGCATTATTTCGGCTGATGATTTCTTGCAGACTTGTTATCAGGACATGTTAGCATGATAATCCTAATGCGAGAATGCGATAGCAAATATAGGGAAATTTGTTTTAACAGAGCTTTCGTAATAACTCAGGGCCGAAAAATATAACAAATCCGTGTTTGTCTCGGGTTGCTTCAAGACGTCTTGTTTCATTACCGTTTGTCGTGATAATTAATGTTTATATAGGTAGGATATACGGAGGGAGGGAGAGAGAAAGCGAAAAAAACAGCCCACCTTGGTAGGATCAGGAAAATAGTACACTGCATTCGAATCGTGTTTGGTTTGCCTTATAACTATAAACCAAATTTATCACTGAAGATGATTAAAAGCCATTCGAGCCAAGCCATTCGGTTAGCGCTGGTTAGCGAGATGTCTGTTTTGTGACAGATCGGGTGTCACGTTACAGTGCAGAACCATAGGACATTGTTCGATGAACAGTAAACAAGACGACTTGAAGCAATCCGTGGTATAACACGGAATTCTTTTACTTTTCGGTCTGAGTTTTTGAGGCAGCAAATGAGCGGGCGAGTATTTCTCATGAACGAGCGTGGGAAGGAGAGTATCGCCCGGAGTATCTTCAATGCAACGATAACTGGTAATGGATTTATTAAACAAAACAATGAGAACTGATGGATTTAATAATGTAATTATGTATAATTATTCTCCCCTCCAAGCAGAAAAGGGAAATACTGTTTGAAGCAACTAGAACATGCATTTGGTTGATACTTGATGTTTACAGCATGTGTGTGAGATTTGCAACACAACAGCGACCCAAGTGGTTTAATAAATCATCAGGTTAAATATTTTGCCAAAGTGAACAGTGCTTTCACCATTTTCTTACATGGAAGGCATGACAGATTTATAGTTTACCAATTTAGGACTGTTTCCTTGTTTTCGAATCGAGATTCTAAGGTCGCAAAGCATATACCATCTTCGTCGTTTTCGTCTTCCTCCGTCACGTCTCCTTCTTCCACGACCCGACGCGATAGAGCTGAACGATCGAATTTAAAGAGCCTTCCCCTTCTACCCCTAACTGCAGCGACTCAACATCACACGAAGATGATGTGTTACTGGATAATTCATCATTTGAGGACATTTTCCACGAAATAAAACTGCCAAAAAGACGGTTCAGTGAGTGCTTACTTTATAGGAAATACACTGACTGAAGTGAAGCAATCGAAATTTACACACCTTATGACGTCACTAGTTTCAGGCCTCGGAAAACGAAAATTGCATTTTTTGCCGACTTTGGAGGGTTAAAAATATTATTTTACACGCCGATTCGAAAATTATGAATAAGTGCAACATAGACTTCAATTTTCTGAAATAAAAAAGGGGCTAAAATTTCATTTCATAGGCACTTTAAGTACGCTTCGTGGAGTTGATTCTTTTTTTTGCATTTCTGCAGTTTTCAGTGACGCCCCTGCACCTAGCAGCATGGTATGGACACGAGTCTGTTGTCGAACTCTTGTTACAACACGGTACAGATGTCAATGCTGTGGACAGAGTAAGTTGATAAGCAAACACTTTGAATAATCTTTACTCTAACTAACTCACACTTTGTCCCTGTCAAGTTCCTGTCCATTAATTTTATTTTAAATCCAAACATGATAATAAGTTCTGTAGTGGCATGTTGATGGATTTTCTTCAGGGAATGTGAAATTGTAAAACCCGTTTTTCTAAGGAAAAGCAAAATCTATTGCTTCTTCTTGCACTATTCATCTCTTGTGAAATTGAGAAATTGAAGAGAAGTGAAGTCCTGTTCAATAGTCATCTGAAAATTAAGCTAGCTGTTTGTTGTGCAATATTATTATTCTATTTATTTATGGAATTTTAGAATTGTAATTTTGAACTTTTATTTTATTTTTAATTTAATATTTATTGTAAGGCGCAGTTGAATATTTTTATAGAAACTACGCGGTATAAATTTCAATTTATTATTATTA
>JAHPZR010008531.1:22500-30000 GCA_019787425.1 Platygyra sinensis
ATTTGATCTTGCAGTGTCAAGCAACTTGTTCTTGAGTTGTTTTTTCTTTCATTTATCTCCTGCCATGTACCAGGTGTTAACCATTCTTTGATCTTGTTCTGTCTGTAGCCCACAATATGCTTTACAGTTTTACAATAAATGTTCTTGATCATGGTATTCTTCCTCAGTTGCGGTAGAAAGCATGCTAAAACAATTCCTCAGTTCCAGGACAAACCTTTGTTGATGTTCGTACACTTAAGTTTTTTTATGTTTAGCAGTTTCCTATATTGACCCTGTGGTATTGCCCTCCGAAGCTTCGGTTTTGATAGTTGCCGTAACTACGTAGTGATCACTATTTGTATCAGCACCGCAAAAGTGCGGACGTCTTGGAGGGATCTGTGCCACTTAACAATGAAGTGGTCAATCTGGTTGACTGTTGTACCATAAGGGGACCTCCATGTATTCTTATGAATGTTCCTGTGTGGGAAGATTGTACCGACAATTATACAGTTGTTGTTTAAACAAAAAACAATAAGGCGCTCACCCTTGTCTTTGATCTCACCACAGCCATGTTTCCTTATGGCTCTGTAACAGTTGGTACTGTCAGCTTCAACCTTTGCATTCATGTCCCCAATGATCATGAGTATATTGGACGTGGCAAGTTGTAGCTGCTCATACCAGGTATCTTAGTCCTCCTCCTCAACTTCATTAGTTGGGTCATAGCACTGTATTGCTGTGAGTTTGCAGTCCTTTGAGTTGAAACGAATTCTGATCATCCTTTCAGTGATTGGGTCCTTTTCTAACAATGTGTTTGCTTTCTCTTTTGTTATTAGTGCTACACCACGGACGTGTGTGTCCGTATGTCCAGAATATAGGATGACTGATCAATGGTCACTCGATGTCCAGACCCAGCGGCACTCACAAATACCCAGATCTAATAACCTGGGCTGTCTTTGACGTCTCATACATGGCACATTAGCTTTTGGCCCAAGTAGACTCCCTTTCGCGCTGCTGACATCCTGTGGTGGGCGGCCATACTGCCGGTGGGTTGGCTTGAGTCAACTGAAGGGTCCATGGTAGTAGTGTTACCTGTTGTCATTTGTGTAACTGGGAGGTTTTTATAAGCTGGGGTAGTTAACCCCATACTCAACCCCTCAGCCTGGAGGGCCAGGTGCTGTAGATAGTCTATCCTCCCACCTGAGACCTGTTCGGCTTGGTTAAATCTGCTGGGGGCCAATTCCCCTGCTGGCATACATGTAGCTCTCAGGGACAAGGTCACAGCACAAGGTGAGGGGGATGGTGGGGACTGATTCTCAGCAGCGTGCACAAAGAGACAAATGCCCCACCATGTGATGAAGTATTTTGCAGGAAATAGCAGAAAATGCCTGACCCCCTGGGGCAACTGGAGATGTTCCTGATAAATTTGTCCTTGAAAATTCACAGGGCGGCAGATGTACTGAGTTGAATAACAATAAACGGTTTCCACCAATACCTGTAAACACTTGTGTCCGCCATCTTGATCACATGTGCCGAAATGTACCCAGAAATCCATGTAGGAAGGATGACCACCATCTTGGATTAGAACGAATCCCTTACTAGCCCCACATTCCTCAGGACAAGAACAACAAAATGTGCAAATCTGCCACATACTGGGACTCAAAGAGCTGCCAATAAGGTGATAAACCCCTTTATATCCTGGGTTGGGGCCGGGTTTACTTTGGCTGGTCCATAATCACCAATATTGTACCTTTTTCACTCTTCCATCGACAATTAATCAACGCAGGTTTATCTCTATTCACTTAAATTAAGTGAATTCAATTGAGTGTTTTGAAGTTGTGAGAGTTTGTATGGTTGTTTGTAGCTTGGTGCTGTAATGGCGCGCAATCCTGTTTTTCTCTCGACGCACAATTTTGTCAATTGCAGTTGAGTTTACTTTTCTGATCCTTACTCTATTTAAGACATTTAAGAGAAATTCTGTGGAATACATTTAATGAATTTTCTTGCTTTGTGCTACTCAGTTGACATAAAAAAGTCTGATTTCGAGTGATTCGCAATGGCTGACACAACTGTTTTTAAAGACAACTTCAAACTTTGCAGGAAATCTCACACCGAAAACTAGATGCAGTTAACATAAAGTAGTTCAAAACAGATATGTTCTTTAATACATCTTTCTTTGTTTAGTGTTGGTTTTGAAACGTGATATTTTTCGTATGATATTGCCAAAATAGTTGTTATGCCAAGAAATTAGTGTAGTGATAATTTTTTGTGGTTGCCAAACCCTATCTGTGGCTGCCAATTAACAAACTTAAAAGAGCCGCTACCTTATTAATCGAGCACGTTTTCTTAGGTACAAAAGTAAGCTATCTATTAAATACATGTAAGTTCAGTTCAAGTGTAGACGCTACCGTGATAGCAAATTTCCGCCTAGCTCTTCAGCCATTTCCTATCTTCGCTAGTTCTCATCGTCAAGTCAGGTTTGGTGTGTGTGCTTACCAAAGTTAGTACCATGTCTATTTCTTTGTTTAGTTTTGTTTTCATCCATTCATTTCTGTTACCACCGAGATTTTCTCTGTAGGTAACGTTACCGAGTTGATCGCATGCTCGGAACACTGTCTGTTGACCCGTGTAACTTCTACCTTGTTGTTAGTTATATTTATTCTATAGCACTTGTTTTCGATTTGTTACCAAGGACTATTCAACTATTCCAAGGTTGAGCATGTCTTGATACCGCTAGTTTTTATCGCTTTTGCTATTTTTGTGCCATTAGTAGTATAAGTAGATTTGTCTTTTTATCGTTTACGTTATCACATATTATTGCTTGTACAGTGGAACCCCGCAATAACGAAGTGTCACGGTACCGAAGAAAATGTTCGTTATAGCGGGGTCTTCAGTTATAGCGAAGACCCTGCTATAACGAATTATCTGGTCAACAACAAAAATATTCGTTATGGCGGGGTAACCAAGCTGAACCAAGCCGAACAATGGGATATACACCACGCAAAACAGTCTACAGACTTGCGCGTGAACAGCTACATTTAAATAAAGCAAAGCTTTGAAGGTCAAAGTTTCCCTATCTTGACCAATAGGAGTCGTGTTTGGCTTATCAACCATTTGTATCATCATGTCGCTTTTACTGACTGCGAGCGACGGGACAAAATATTTGTTATACATGTAGCGGGGTAAATTGTCCGTTGGAAGATTTAAATAATTTGCTGGCTTCAACGGAGTTTTGTAAGGTAGCAAATTGCTTCTATTCCACATAAAAGTCAAAGCAAATGACTCTCAGATTGCAACTCTCAATCCGTGGACTATATAGATTGGCGTAGCTCATACGGTTTGGCTTTTTTGTGCACCCGAGAATCCAAATTGCGAACCTTTCAGTTTAAATTCCTTCATAGAATTATATCTACAAACAGTTATTTATTCAAAATTGGTATCACATCTAACAACCTTTGCAGTTTTTGTAAAGACCACCCGGAAATTATTTTACATTTGTTCTTTTTAAGCACGCGAATAATACAAGGCAAATTACAGTGGAACCCCGCTATAACGAAGACCCCGT
The DNA here is from genome assembly GCA_019787425.1 of Platygyra sinensis. Lineage (NCBI taxonomy): Eukaryota > Metazoa > Cnidaria > Anthozoa > Scleractinia > Merulinidae > Platygyra > Platygyra sinensis. The sequence continues at coordinate 26,042 of JAHPZR010008531.1, forward strand.
TATAACGAACAACATTTGAAAGCCCGGCAGAATTACAGTAAAATATGTGGAAACAAACCCCGTTATAACGAACCCCGCTATAACGAATTGATTTTGTTTGTTACTGCCTGAGTGCCGTCACAATTTGATCTAATTTTGGAGACTGCACTTACAACACTTTGTTACTGGAGGAAATTAGTTTTGACAGAAAATTTTTCCTTAAAGGCATCAAAAGTTAAAAAATGGAAGTTTTCATCAAGTAGGTGATTTCGAAAATGAATTCCCGCCTTATACCAATTTTTATAGTAAATAGGCTTGTTATCAATTCGCACAAAAGAGTTATGCCAGATTGGAATATTAGAGAGATCAGGGGGCTGTTTTTTGAAATTAAGACACGACCAAATTTCAATCAGTTCTTTCAAAGAACCCTTTACCAGTGGTAAAAGGGTCATCTATTTCCAGCGAGGCAACATCACTGACATTTAGGTTACCAGTAATAAGTTAATTAGCATTGTACTTTGCGAGAAAAAAGTCCAGAAAAAGTTTCCATTTTCCTTTGTTACTTGAATCTAAGTACTTTTGAATCCATTTCGCTTTCAGAGCGCGGTTGAAGATTTGAAAGTCCAACATTTTAAGTCCGCCAGTTGCGTAATCATTGATCATTTCTACTCGTTTAATTTTGTCCCGTCTGCCATCCCATAGAAATTGATACAAGAGATCGTTTATGTTTTTAAGATGACTACTCGACGTAGGGAGCGGAGACATAATATAAACTAACTGCGAAGCTAGTAGACTATTTTCCCGAGAAGCGTTAGTCTCCTAAACTGCCAATGTTCAATTGTTTTAGAAATGGTCTCCTTTTTTTCTTCATAATTGAATGTTATAGATTCTTCTTTGATGGTAGATAACCAGACTCCCAGAGCTTTAACTTTGCGGGAAGGCCACGAAATGTTCTTGTAAGCTGCTATTTTTCTTCTTTGAAAACGCATGGCGCCGATCCAAAGTGCCTCTGTTTTCTCATAATTACTGCTAAGGCTGGAAATGGATGCAAAGGAATCTAGCAAACTGAAAGACTGCTGCATCGATTTCTCTGAACCATCTAAAATTAATGCAGTATCATCTGCGTATTGACTTATTTTGCATTCCGCGTCTAAAACACAAATCCCCTTAATTTGATCACGGTTCCTAATAGCATTACCTAGTATTTCTACACATAAAATAAAGAGATATGGAGAAAGCGGGCATCCTTGCTTAACGCCTCTATTAAGCTGGAAGAATTCTGAGGACCACCCATTATTTTGTATACTGCTGTATGGCAAGCCAAGCATGACAAAAGTGGGTTGAGTTGAAAATCACCTATCGAGTCTCAGTGATCGATGTGTGAGAATGAGAAATCACTGTGCGAGATTGGAAAATCACTACGTGAGATTAGAAAATCACTGTATGAGAAATTAAAATTGCTATACGAGAATAAAAAAATGTCATGCGAGATCATAAGTACCAATCGAGAATGAAAAACTGCCATGCGAGATTTAAATTAACTGTTGAGAATGAAAAATCGTTGTGTGAGAAAAAGAAATCACCATTCGAGATTATCGATTGATTTTTTTCTGAGCCGGTGATGTATAACCAGTCAGCGGAGAGTATTTTGGCGGTCAGTATAAAACATGGACTGCGGACTACGGACTACGGATTACGGACTGGGTATAAAACACGGACTTAGGTATAAAACGCGGACTAAGCATTAATTAGGGACTGGGTATAAAACACGGACTGGGTATAAAACGCGGACCGAGCATTACGGACTCGGTATAAAACACGAAGAAAGCTTCTACATTGAATAAATTCTCGCACGAACGTTTTCATAAATAGAAGCTATCTGTATAAATTATAGAAGTCTCATTTCCCGAAAGTTCCCGCTCATACAGGTTTAACCATACTCAAGAGAAAATGATAGGATTTTCTCTTGCCATAGTCGATTGCCGAAAAAGAAATAGAAGACACTGAAAGTCACAAAATTGAAGAGCTGTATGAATTTTCAAATGATTGAAGCCACGATTAAATGTTTTGAAAGATCAACAGTCGAGAGAATTGAGGAGAATTCGAACGACACGTCCCGCTGTTTATTTGTTCGATCTTGTATTAAATAAATACACATACATACGGCCACGGCGAAATGAGGAACAAAAAGTTGACAAATACAAGAAACGGCATTACACAAGGATAGCAGCTCCACACGCTTAATATCGCCTTGGAAAAGGAAGGGGAAAAAAAGAAAAATAAATTTCTTACAACACAGGGTATTCGTATTTGGTCACCCACCCGAGTACTATCCCCGCCGAACGGGACTTAACTTTGTTGAGCAAACGAAACATGTTGCTGTCCTTGTGGTATAGTGACTCCACGGTGGAAGCATTATTTTTAAATTTCTAAGATGAGAAAAGGTATCAAAAAGAGAAAAACAAATATCTGATACTGCATGGCTGGGAAAGTAGAGAACAAAAAGTTAGAGGAATATGCTTTGGTGATCGGACATGCGGCACTTTCGAAATAATTGCCTCGGTCTCTCGGACGAAGATAATTCGGTCTCACGGACCGATAACTTTGTGAATGTGAATGTTTTCAACAGCGTTACATCTCCTCATGTACTGTCTTACCGGAAATCGAAACTTTGCAAGAAAAGAAGAATTAATATATGAAACTATATATCGCAGCCCTCACCTCTAATGCCGGCCATCTTGGGTGAGTCACTATACCACAAGGACAGCAACATGTTTCGTCTGCTCAACAAAGTTAAGCCCTGTTCGGCGGGGATAGTACTTGGGTGAGTGACCAAATACAAATTCCCCGTGTTGTAAGAACTTTTTTTTCTTTTCTTTGTCCCTGCCTTTTCCAAGGCGATATTAAGCGTGTAGAACTGCCATCCTTGTGTAATGTCGTTTCTTCTATTTATCAACTTTTTGTTCCTCATTTCGCCGTGGCCATATTTATGTGTATTTATTTAATACATGATCGTACAAATGAACAGCGGGACGTGTCGTTCGAATTCTCCTCAATTCTCTCGACTGTTGATCTTTCAAAACATTTAATCATGGTTTGAATCATTCGAAAATTCATACAGCTCGTCAATTTTGTGACTTTCAGTGTCTTCTATTTCTTTTTCGGCAATCGACTATGGCAAGAGAAAATCCCATCCCTTTCTCTTGAGTATGGTTAAACCTGTATGAGCGGGAACTTTCGGGAAATGAGACTTCTATAATTTATACAGATAGCTTCTATTTATGACTGAAACGTTCGTGCGAGAATTTATTCAATGTAGAAGTTTTCTTCGTGTTTTATACCGAGTCCGTAATGCTCGGTCCGCGTTTTATACCTGAGTCCGTGTTTTATACCCAGTCCGTAGTCCGTAGTCTGTAATCCGTAGTCCGTAGTCCGTAGTCCATAGTCCGTAGTCCGTAGTCCGTAGTCCGTAGTCCGTAGTCCGTAGTCCGTAGTCCGTAGTCCGTAGTCCGTAGTCCGTAGTCCGTAGACCGTAGTCCATAATCCATAGTCCGTAGTCCGTAGTCCGTAGTCCGCAGTCCATGTTTTATACCGATTGCCAAAATACTCTCCGCTGACTGGTTATACATCACCGGCTCAGAAAAAAACCAATCGATAATCTCGAATGGTGATTTCTTTTTCTCACACAACGATTTTTCATTCTCAACAGTTAATTTAAATCTCGCATGGCAGTTTTTCATTCTCGATTGGTACTTATGATCTCGCATGACATTTTTTTATTCTCGTATAGCAATTTTAATTTCTCATACAGTGATTTTCTAATCTCACGTAGTGACTTTCCAATCTCGCACAGTGATTTCTCATTCTCACACATCGATCACTGAGACTCGATAGGTGATTTTCAACTCAACCCACTTTTGTCATGCTTGGCTTGCCATACTGCTGCTTATATCTGTGTATAACAACCTAATCCAGGTAAT
>JAHPZR010008532.1:5000-14431 GCA_019787425.1 Platygyra sinensis
CATACTTAAAACTAGGTCTGAATCTGCAAATGTAGATTTAAAGAAAGCCCTATATTAGGCTGAGAATTTTTTGTTTAATGGCTATGCTGCGTTGTTTGTCAGCTACAAGTGTGAATTGAAGCCCATTTCTTAGGTACAAGTAAATGGTACAAATAGCATAACTAAATCACAAACATGAAAGCTCAGTCATTTTTGAGGTGAAAAAAAAGTTCTTAGCTATTGGTTATACCCCATCCAGTCCTTCTTACAAATTCTGCCTTCTTTTTCAATAATAAAGTTAAACCTTTTTCAATGAAGAATAGTGTATGTTTCCCATGTTTTTTACTCAAAAGCGTTGTGAGTTTAAGCGCTTCAGTAACACTCATTTTGTTGTTTCCAAACCCAGAGAATCAGATGATCCTAAATCGTTTTGCCCAACAAGAGCCAACGGTCTGGTGGAGTTGGTCACCAACGCTATTCATGAAAAATGCCGCATTGTTAATCAGGTTGGTATTGCTTGAAGGATGAAATCATTGACGTTATATATTTTTGGGGTCTTACAAAATTACCTTTAAACCTTTACCTCTACCTTTACCTCCGAGGCTATCGGGCCAGAATTGTAAATATTTTAAGTTGCTTTTGCCTCTTAATTCCCAGAAGAGACTTGGATATGTTGCAGTTAATTTTTGGTTTCAGTTAATTTTATAATTTTACTAGTTAGTTTTTTCTAACTAGGTGATTATAGTTTTAACTAGTTAGTTTTTTTCTAACCAGGTGATTTTATTTTTAACTAGTTGGTTTTTTTTTCTAACTAGGTGAGTTTATTTTGAACTGGTTCATATTTTTCAAACTGGGTTGAAATTTCCAAACCAGGTTACACCTGTAATTTGGGTCAAAGGGGAAGGGTGAGTCTGGGACCAATAACTTATTAGACCAACAAATATGAGCAAATTTGCAACGATTGCTTGTGTGGCATAGTGGAGATGAAGATGGACTTCAAAGTCAGAGGTTTGGAGTTCAAATCCAGGTGAGTAAAAAAAAATAAATAAAAAAACTGGGGGGAGCTAGGTCTAGGGATAGGGTCAGGGGGTCAATAGGATTAGGGATAGGGTTAGGGGGGTCAATAGGATTAGGGATAGGGTTAGGGGGTCAATAGGGTTAGGAATTGGTATAGGGTTAGAGCTGCTGGTGAGCGTGTTACTCTTTTTGAGAAACACCCCCCCCACCAAAAAAGTGGAAAAATCACCTAGTTAGAAGAAAACTAACTAGTTGAAAATAAAATCACCTAGTTAGAAAAAAACTAACTAGTAAAATTATAAAATTAACTGAAACCAAAAATTAACTGCAACAGATACAAAGAAAACAACACCAAATATAGACGTTTGTCCTGAAAGAGTATGATATATCGAACGCAGTCTATTGAAACGACCCTCAAAATAGCAACTTACTTAGACAGATATAGATGTGAGACACGTTTGAAAAAGTGGATTGCATTGCTTAACATTGCTTAAAGTGCAGTGCAGGTCCATACACTGCAGTGCATTTCAGTACAGTACATTATGTTGCATTTCATTTAATTGTAGTGTACTTTAGCTCAGTATAATTGCGATGCTTTGCAGCTCAGGACGTTACAGTGCCTTGCTGTGGACTGCAGTTTAAGACATTTCAGTGTTGTGCAGTTCATTGGATTGCATGACATTGCAGTGCATCGGATTGCGTTACGTTTCAGTACGGTGTAGTGCATTGCATTACATTGCATTGCAGTTCAGTAAAGTGCAGTGTATTGGATTGCGCAACATTGCATTGGAGTTTATAGCATTGCGGTGCTTTATCAATGCAATATAGTGCACTGTGGTACAGTCCGTGGCATTGCAGTTCCTGATAAGTGTCTGTTTCCCCGATTCACAGCGTATGTTGCTACACGACCTGTACGAGACCAAGATGTGCAATTCAATGTTGTTCCCAGAGTCAGATGAAGAGATCTGGAAGCACGAGGATGTTCAAATCTCTGTGTCACCTCTTGGAGTTCATATCAGCAAAGGCGACAGAAAAGGTAAGTTTATGCCGTTATTTAAAACGACGTTTACACAATGTCTGAGAAAGGCTCGGTTTACACCCGGTTTAAAAAGAATTCATACGCGGATCTCTGTTGAACCACATTTCACCAGAAAGAGAATAAAGACGAGAACAAGATAAAAGATGAAGTCACATTTACATTTAAACTCTAAGTATACTATACCACTGCGAAAGGTTAAAGAAAAAGTTCAATGTTCCGAACACTATCGTTCTGACGATCGTTCCAACCACTTGCTGTTTCCTTAGTAGCCTGGCCCGAAGCTTACTGCCAGGCCTCTAGCTAGTGTCCATACCCTAGAGCTTCAACTCGCGGAACTCCCCAGTAAATAGGCCGTAGTTGTATTCCCGGTATTTGACTGGAACTAGCTTGCAACCGAGGCTAATACGGGGATGTTGTTCAAATGCAAATGACATTAATCTCTTTTTAATGATATTCCCCCGCATGAGCCTGCATTCCAAGCTAGTTCCAGTCCAATATCGAGAATAATTTATGACATTAATCTCTTTTTAATGATATTCCCCCGCATGAGCCTGCATTCCAAGTTAGTTCCAGTCCAATATCGAGAATAATTTATGACATTAATCTCTCTTTAATGATATTCCACCACATGAGCCTCCATTGCATGCTAGTTCCAGTCCAATATCGAAAATATGACATAAATCTCTTTTTAATGATATTCCCCGCATGAGCCTGCATTCCAAGTTAGTTCCAGTCCAATATCGAGAATAATTTATGACATTAATCTCTCTTTAATGATGTTCCCCGCATGAGCCTCCATTGCATGCTAGTTCCAGTCCAATATCGAGAATATGACATAAATCTCTTTTTAATGATATTCCCCGCATGAGCCTCCATTGCATGCTAGTTCCAGTCCAATATCGAGAATATGACAATGTCAATATGGTCAGTACACAAGTTAATGATGAATTGTAAATCAAAAAGAAAGACGTTAATCCACAGATGAATAGCTCTTATCGCTGTTATCAGCGATTTGGCACGCAAACGAGGCTAGCTCCGTGAGCGGGCAAGATAAACCAAATTGCGCTCTGTGATTGGCTACCCGAGCGGGCAAGATGGAGCTATCCCGAAAGCCATAGAACTAGTAATAGTTCTCACTAAATCTGCCCCCGCTTCTATTTTATCTCTCAAATGCAAGGGTATAAAATTCTTATAAAATTCCACTGCGTATAAGGAAACTATTATTTATTGTATGAACTGAAAATTTATAATTTTTTGTAAACTATATCACTTATACTGTTCAAGTAACTTGAGCATCTTATCATAAATATGATCCAAAGAATCAACTAAGTTTATAACTAAACCAACACATTCTGTTTAACTCATTCTATCACATGATATTCTTTACATAATACTCTCGCGAAGTGCATTCTGGAATAAAATATCAAACCACTCTGTTGTTCTAGTTTGATACTGAAAACAACCATTTGTCTCGATATACGAGGACTCTACAAGCAAACTTATCTCGAAAGCAGAACAGAAATCGAGATTTTTTCCGAGATGTAGACAGAAGTATCGCGTTACAGTCGCCATATATGCAAATTAGTCAAGCTTTTTGTCCTCAACAAAAACGCCGCAAAACATTTACATTTGAATCCCTGCCAGTCAACCAAGCCGTCACATGGGCTCTACGCCACGTAAGATTACTGAGTAAAAATAATCGATTCAAAGAAACGTAATCTTTATACGCATGTTTACACGTGCGGTGTTTGGGTCGAGTCTGTCAACCCGTTGCTGTACCAAACTTCTGTACTTCTGTACCAAACAGTTCAGCCTGGTACTGCTGAATAACCTATGAATTCAAGATATGAAGAAATCACTGTGATGACAGATACCCGCCCTAAAATATATCAAATATCTTTCTCTCCTCCTCGTGCAGCATAGCCTGCGAGTAGGCTCACTTGTTTGGGTAGGGTATCATGGCCAAAGGCGACAAAGAACCGAGAACCATTCTTCTCGCCAGCTCGCGGTTGCAGCTCCCGCACCTTTGCCCGCGATACCCTACCCAAACAAGTGAGCCTGCTCGCAGGCTACGTGCAGCAAATAGTATCTTCCTCGATCTCCTTCTCGTGTTCGTGGTTGCAAGAATTACCCATGTAGCATTGCCTTGTGAGCTCAGCTGATTGAAAAATTAACCGGGAACACCGTGCGCGCCTAGTTTCTTCAAATCGGGATTGATTCGCATACTACACCAATATTTCACACATTCTTTATACGTCTACGCGGGGGAGACTATAATGCCTCCTCGGGTTTTGGCCTCTGGGCCAAAACCCTGCGGGGGCAATAAATCCTTTTTTGACTAAGCTTGTTCGGTTAAGGTGGTTGGTTATTGGGCCATAAACACGTAAAAAAGAACTTGGCCAATATTCAGCCATATTGACCTCACACTTGGTCAATAACCTATATGTATTGAACCTTGCGTCTCGTTTGTGTGCCTTTCTAAACAAAGGAATAATTGACAGCAGGTTCAACTCCAATAACAGCTATTGGAAATATTCATACTTTTTCTCTTAGGTCGTGTCACCAACAAGTTCGTTCAAGTCGAGTTCCTCTTTCAACCCGGTCATTTTGGTTGCAACAGTGTTTGGCACACCCATCTACCCGTGCATCAGCGGCTCTTTGACACATCGGGTCGGACCGGGATCTCCCGCGGGTTGAAGGCAATTAAGAGTGTGCTAGACAGGTTTGGAGTGAGCAACAGGAAAGACATGTTTGTTTACAAAGACAGCCAAGGATCTGTCTTTTATTTCAGGTAAGTAAATTACTAGAGCTTAAATTGTACTGCATGCGGTGGCGCGCCTAAAATATGAAATGACCAATCAGGATTCAGCAGGCGGGAAAAACTTCACTGTCCTGACGTCAATGTAAGTCAGGAAAGGCACTGAAATCAACCAACTTTCTCTTTTGAGATGGCAGTAAATATTCACGAAAAGGGAGTTACAATTCCCAAAACCCTATCAGGTTATAAAAAGTGAAAAATATAAAACTTTTTGTGTCTCCAAGCTTCTGATTTGGCGCCAAAAAGGGTCGCCTTCGTCCGGCATGGCAACTCGCTCGTAATCGAGTGTCGCCAAGTGGTATAATATTCAGTGTGTTATTTTTAACAAAATGTGCTGTTCCTCGTCAAATTAAACCCAGAATTCTCAAGTTAACTATTGCAAGAGGCCAAAACAACTTAAGAGCTGTCCTTGTTTTTGTTAGCTGCAAAGGAAAAGGTTATTATCGTGTCGTTTCGGTAGGACAGCTCAGTTTTGTTTGCTGCTCGTACTGCGCGCTTAGCCGCTGTATGCAAGGTAGTTCCTAACTGAAGGATTTAGTTGCGGTATTTACGAGCAGCTTTCTACTTGTGAGAAAAGTCAGAAAGTAAGCTTTCGCCATTCAAAAGTAAACTTTCCACTCTATTAATAATACAGTCAACTCTCGCCTTGTGGGCACCCCGCTTTTACGTACAGAGGCGAAATCCCTGGCCGAAACTGCAAAGAAGTGTATGGAAATGACTTCCGCTGGTACGGAATTGCGAACACCTGATTCGGTCCCAGAGTAATAATTTTATTGTTGTTCTCTCGTTACGATGAACAACTTCAACGTTTTGAATAATCTGATTATTCTCTAAGTATAGCAGTATATGTTATTTGTGGCTCTTCACAAGCACAAATTGGGTCATTTTCATTAGACCCTGCATGTTATTGCGGATTTTCCCTACTACGGACACCAACTGAAAGTCCCGAGGGTGTCCGCTACAACGAGACTGTAATACGAAGAATTCAAAGAACCCAGTCACAGTAGTTTAAGTTGTTTTAACCACGTACAAAATCACCTTCAAATTGCAGGAAACCTGAAAATAATAGTTTACTAAGGTAGAAAAACACCAAAGAGATAAAAATAATACCATAAAGGAACAAGGATGGTTAAGGATGAAGAAGATTAACATGGATTGCAAACGACTATCTTGAAAACTAAATCTAGGCTAAACTTTTCATGATCCGCAAACCGTGACGTGTAGCTCTTTTTAAGTTTTTTTTGTGAAACGTTTTTTAAGCTTGTAGCTTGGCACGATTTTAGAGTCAACCGATAGCTGGAATTGTCTGTGCAAGTTAACCTTCTTAAGGAAATCTACATCAAAATTATACTAACCTTCCTCAACTTTTGTTACAGTTAACTCTGAACTGCTATGGTGTTACATTATTCTTGTAAGTCGTTGAAAACATGCTCTCTTCAATCTTCTAGGTTGTTCGAGTCTCTTTGTTCAAGTGACTGCTCAAATCAGTTTCCGTCTGAGCTCCGTGCTCCAGACGATGATGATGACGAGGTTCGCTCAGGAATGTCTTCAGTGGCATCACTGGCCGGTTCAAGAACATCCTCGCAGTGGTCTCTTGTAAAGGGAGTGGTAGGCGAGCTGGATGAGGAGGTCATTGTAAGTCTAGTAAAGCTATTAATGAGAATTTTCGTGTCGTGCTGTCTATTATATTGTACAAGGTGGTTCTAACTTTTAAGTCTGGGGATGAAACCCTTATGTGTGACTATTCAAATGAAAGCTATTGAGCAGTACTTTTATGTGGTACTGTTTATTATGCTGTACAAGGTGGTTCTAACTTTTAAGTCTGGGGATGAAACCCTTATGTGTGACTATTCAAATGAAAGCTATTGAGCAGTACTTTTATGTGGTACTGTTTATTATGCTGTACAAGGTGGTTCTAACTTTTAAGTCTGTGGATGAAACCCTAGTGTGTGACCATTCAAATGAAAGCTATTGAGCAGTATTTTGGAACATTTCATTAATCTTTACAAGGTGGTTTTAACTTTCACTTTTGTGGATGCAACCATAGTATGCGACCATTTAAGTGAAAGCTATTGTGCTTTCATATGAGAGTGGTAAAATTAAAAAGAGCCCTTTTAGTGTTAAAATTAGAATATACCCTCTTCTCACAGGAATCCAAATTAAAGAGGCAATTTCCAGCTCCTGAACGGGACACAATCAGTGACAGCGGACGAAGCACTCACTCACTGCAACCCGTGATAGACAAAAGCATTGCACTTCATATATACGGCGTGGATGATCCCGGTCCAGAGATCACAGTGGAACTGGTCGAGGTTTTGCAGAACAGAATCAATGAAGCTATGTTAGAGGTGCTGTCTGTTCTTCTCTCCAGGAATCCAAACTGCAAACTGACCTACGCTGATGTTCGGGTTAGTGTTAAAGGGAGGGTTTCACGGATTGGCGCATTGACAAGCTGTAATATTAGCCAATTCAATTCACTACTTGCACAATACCATAATGCACCTCTTCAACCCCCCAAAAATTTTGCATACTTATTGTTTGCAATTTCTCCTGGGACATGAACATGTCCCAAGAGTAATCTAAAACAATGCCTATGCAGATTTTTGGGGGGTAAAAGAGGTGTATTATGGGATTTGTGCAAGTAGAGAATGCCATTGTTTATGAAACACTGAAAAGCCAGCTGATTCTTCGGTGGTCAGTCAAAACCCTGCGATAGAACTGATATTTTAAGTGTCCATTTACTGGAGCTTAAAAACAAAGTCTAGATCGTAAGCCCTCCAACTGTCCGTGGCCGGTAACGGGAATGAGTAAATGCAGAGTTCAAACGGGGTTTTATGAAGGCGCACGTTTACTTAGAAGAGCTGTCCGCTTACGAGAGTTAGCTTGCACCGTTGTATGATTCATTATCAACTGGTTTTTTTTCCGCAGTTTATACAACCTCAAGGACAAGCGCCCAAAACTACTCTCACCTTGGTCATCCCACCCATGGATGTGAATTTCCTGTGTCCGCTGACGTTTTATTTGCGTCAAAACTTGTCCCAGCTTCTGTTCTCCCCGCGGTACATGGACTCCGACCCCAGCCATCATTTTAAAGCTGTGAGTGGAAGAAAAACGGAAGCTACTGGTTGTGCTAATGGTGAAAGCTCCAGACTGCAACCAGAGATTTACTTGTACAACAGACCTCACTCATCTGGAGGAAAAGGTGGGAGATCAAGATATTGACCTCTTACTAACCCGATCGCGAGGGCTGTACTGGGGAATATTGGCCCAAAGTCTTGGCAGTACAAAAACAACCGGACCATGATTGTTTATTATTTTTTCCGGTTTTCGAAAACAAACAATACATGGCATAAAATCGAAACGGTCTTTACGGCAAGTTCCCGACCAAGAAAGAACCAATCGCAACGGTCGGATTTACCTCAAGACTACCTTTCCTGATAACAATTTGTTATATACGCCAACTTGTGGTGTCCTGAATGGCTTATACGAAAGGGCAACGTTGTTATCCTTGGTAAGGTTTACAAAAAAAACGTTTGGGGTCTGTTACGTGATGTCTTATACATAGGGGTAACTTTGGTGCTTTTCAGATATTCAGATTAACTCAGTTGTCTTTTTTCCTCAGAGTATGATTCCTAACTTACAATGTATTATTTAATTTCCCTTTCTTTTGGTTTTCTTTCCAGGTTTGGCCTGTATTTCTGTGTCTGTTCTTAACTCGCGTGGAGGCTACATCTACATTCCTTGTGGAAAGACAGTTTCTGTGTATGCTGGTGAATTAGACTATTTTGAACCATTGACTGAAGTGTTCTTGTGCACAGATGAACTTCAGTTAGGTAATCGACTTCTATTTTTTGTCAGAGAAACATCTGTTATTGCTTAGAATCCCGCCTGTGAGGAATCAACTGAACCTGCAGTTTGTCAGCGTAGACGTTGCTAAGCAACATGACGTCATGTCTCGGCACCACGCCGGTATGGTGACACTTTGCTTATTCATGCATTTTCGTCAACGCGGGACTTGACTTCGAAAGAAAAACCTCAAAATGTTTTTTCAAGTGTTTGAGGTTTATTGTGGACAATGCGCTTAGCTGCACCCAGCTAGCTCTCAGACATGCCACTTAAAGTGCACCTTACCCCAAAATATTTTTTCGCTTAAATAAATCTTTGCACCTGTTTGCACCTAATCTTGGCTTTTTACAGGCTGTAAAAGTTATGAAATCTGGCTATCATCTGTTGCACGACCGCGCAAGTAAGGGGTATGGGTCTATTCTTGGTTTGACGTCACAAACTTCTTTGCATGCATGTTTACAAAGACTTATTACGATGTAAATCTGTCTGTGATGTCAAACCAGGAATAGACCCATGCACCTTACTAGCTCGGTCGTGAAACAGGTGATGGCTATTTCTGATTTCGTAACTTTTACAGCCTACAAAAAATTCAAGATTTATTTTAAAAAGGCGCAGTGCGTTCGAACAGGTGCAAAGATTTCTTTAAGAGAAAAAAATGTTTTGGGGTTTGGTGCACTTTAAAGGAGGTCACTCCAAAAAGCCTATAATTTTGTCTTCACGTACAGCAAATAA
>JAHPZR010008533.1:2500-44945 GCA_019787425.1 Platygyra sinensis
GTGGTTTCTTCATCCGAAGGCCTAGAAGTAACTTTCAAGCTCGAATTCGCGCCACAATCAGCGGCGGTCTTGGACGCGGACTGTTTCCTTGTCCCCGAGTCTTTGCTTCCTCGAGAGCTCTCCGGCGGAGAAGAGGATGAATCTTTCGTCAAATTCTGCGAATTTGACTTGGTTGTGTTTGACCCAGAGGTCGCACTGAGTATGCCATCGAGAACGCCGGAGCCCGACGTAGGCATACTGTGATTTACTAAAATTGCGGCAGAAAAAACTTTTGCTACGCAAAAATAAACTGCCTGGGTAGGTTTTCTAGCTTTCCTCTCAGTTTTGAGGTGAAAACGGACGTATCTGATAGTAGGATGAAGGAACTGAACACCAGATTGTCCTGTGCTAAAAAACCAGCATGGCCAATATGGCGACGCAAGCACAAAATTGACTGGCTACACGCATGCGCTATCTCATGGAATCTCTGCTGCGATGACCTGGTAGAATTTCATATTACTGAAGCTCAAGTTCCAACTGTGATATCTTACGGTACTTGTAAAGACTGAAAACTGCGCATGCCCAACTACATTTGTCTGGGGTAGGCTTTTAATATTCACTTAACGAAATATTTTGGTCGAGGGGAAAAAAACTGGAAATTTGTCCTTATGCTAGAAACTTTAGGGAACTTAAAACCATCCAGAATTAATGTCAAGACCCACAAACAGTCCTGCATTCCTAATGTCAATTTTAAGGCCATGAAGTGTGTGAAAATTAGGATCAAAGATAACAGCTGTAAACAAAAGATGACAAAAATGTGAAGAAGTGGGGTTGACTAATCAAGTTTGTCATCTGCTCTTGGGGAATTTAATATCCTTTCAGTTCAGAAATGCTTTCATTGAAAATTGAGCTCCAAACTAAAAGGACAAAACATTACGATTAAAAATCAACTTAAACACTGCGAAAACTGATATTTTTACATTTGTGAGAAATTGTTCTGTGATAATAGAGTTGAACTGATTCGTGACTAGTGATCTCCGTTGACAGATGAATTAGACGTTGCGCAATGGTAAACACAACTATCATATGTCATTTTTTAGGGTGTGTAGAATCTGTAATTCGAGTGAGAGATCTGTTAAGCAATACGTTTTGAGCGAGAGTACAGTTGTAACGAAGGAAACCTAACTTGGAAAACAATAAACCGTGAAGTGTCGGAACCTAGCGGAGTCTTTGGTCTCATTTCCGATACATTAAAGTGACATCTAAAGCAAACATGTTATTACTACGCACAAATTGGTGAATTATCGTTCATTCAAACTTCTATGGCTAAAAGCCCGTTTAATTACAAATGTGCTAACTATCGGTGAAAAAGAATGTAATAAGACAAGAATTTAAAAAAAAATTAAAACCGCGCTTTTTTAACTCTTGCGCTCACAAAAACATTACGTTATATTTAGCGACAACGTTTTGCAAGAAAACATTACCCGGAAACAATTTAAAACATGGTTAGGACTTGTCGCCATATCTCAAACCGCCCTTGGATACCTTGTGATGCGTACACAAAGAAAATACTGATTATAGGCCTAAGCACTGAAAATACTGATTAGGGTTAAGGTTAATGCAAGGCGTTAATGATTAGTAGACTGCAAAACAATCGTTTTCGGACGTTTTCGGAAGGCGCGAAGCGCTGTTAGCGTGATCCTCGCGCCAGACCTTTCGTTCGAATATGGACCGTCGCAAAAAATACGACTGTTTTGCAGTCTAAATGGTTAGCTTCTTTATAGCGTTCGGGTTTTCGATATGCTACTTAAATTACAGACACTCCGATAGCGTTTCCTCGGTGGTCTAGTGGTTAGGGTGGAAGACTGCCGTACTAGCGCCCCGGGTTCAAATCCACCTCGTCACAACAATTTTTTTTTTCCTTTAAAATTGAAGAGACTTGCACTTTGACAACATTTGTTGAGCAGAAACTAAGTCTCTGTGTCAAGAAACTTAGAAATTTCATGCAAGTGTACGTGAATAGGGAGAGGGCGGTTTGAGATATGGAAACATTCTTTGCATGAGACGGGTCTAGCGTTACTTGTAATCGGAGAATTTTGTTTATGTCTAAGGATAAAATACCTTGACTTTTTAAACGACTACAATTTACATATGTTAAAAGGGTTTTTCACGACTAAGACTAAGTTTTAACTTTTTTTCCCCAGAAAATTCCATCATTGCTTCTAGCGAAGTAAACACGATCTTACATTTATCACCGTCAGCGTGTTCCATCATGGCCAGACGTAATACCTTTATAGCACATTGAATAACCCCTTCGAAAGTGAACAGAAACAAAAATTCCAGATTAAAAAAATCTTCTGTTTCGCACGCAAAACGAAAATACAGCTTAACTCTGGATAATTTCAGCCTTAGTAGCCAGCAACTGGTCCTAAGTTACATTCTTTATCCTTGCAAATGTCCTGATGTGCATCTCCAACGGAGTTTGGCCCAATTTTGACCAAATAAACATTTCTCATAGACGGCCATGTTCTGTCTAAGTAGTTAATTTGCTAACTTAACAAAATGCTCCTGAGGGGGGATATGACGAAAAGAGCTGAGAAATGGCCTGTAATTGGCTGATGATGACATCATCCGGTGACAACAATTAGCCGAGTGAGTCGGAGTTTGGGTCTACTCACCGACAAAACTAAACAAGAATTTTTAAAAAACTTAAAACCGCGCTTTTTTAACTCTTGCGCTCACAAAAACATTACGTAATATTTAGCAACAACGTTTTGCGTGAAAACATTACCCTGAAACAATTTAAAAGATGGTTAGCACTTGTTGCCATATCTCAAACCGCCCTTGGATACCTTGTGATGCGTACACAAAGTAAATACTGATTATAGGCCTAAGCACTGAAAATACTGATGAGGGTAAGGGTTAATGCAAGGTGTTAATTGTTAGCTTCGTTATAGCGTTCGGATTTCCGATATGGTACCACGCTTTAAAACTCACGGTTACTCACACTGTCCGACTGCGCCTTTGTTATCTTTTTAATCTTTACGCAAACGTTCAGCTCGTGAAACGTGATATAGTTACCGCCGTCATCTACTGTTACATAACAACCGACTTTAATTACGCGAAACGTGACACTCGCCTTTCAGCATATGAAGGTGTTATGTTACAGCAGTATTATAAAACGAATATAGTAAAATATTATGTGTTACAAAAATAATGCTGACTGAAATTAAATAACAATCACATTAAATCTGTGCTATCAGTAGCAAAACAGTAGAGTCTTAGGTCTTATTGAACATTGATTTGTGATTCCCTCTTCCTAATAGATATAGGTAAATTTTTCCGGCAAAGGCGAGCAACTCTAGGAAAAAAAGACGACCTAAATAATTCTGTTCTTGCATAGTTAGTTTTAAAAGTTAGTTCAGTGTTCCTCATAATATCGGGTTCATGCTCAGAATTATAAAACTGCAGATAATTAGAGATATCGAGTCCATAATAACTGTGCAGGCATTTGAATAAAAAAAAATGAAGAGTAAATAGATTCGTCTAGAAGATAGCTACATTAGACCAGTGTTGTTCAAACGTTCTTTGTAAGAAATCCTAGCTATTCCCAACCATGAGCTTAGTCGCCCGACGTTGTACAGCCTCTGCCATATCGCTTAAATAAGCTTGATGAGTAGACCACACTTGAGAGGTCTAACGAGGTGAACATACAGCTTTTTAATAACATCAGCAATGACACGCGACAAACGTCAATAGACATTTTAGCCTAAATTTTAGTAAATTTTCAGTGTAATAAAAGTAAACGACCTCAATGCGTTGTTGTCTGGTTTATAGTCATCTTGCGTTTCAACGCGGTTTGAAACCTTTTAAGCGATTTATCGTTTTCTGAGTTTCCTCTCGTAAGAAGAGTAAAAGCTACATACTCGGTTTTAAAGTCACTCCTTCTTGAAGCGAAAAAAAGATGCCAGCCGCCCCAGTTCCTCCACAGAACCCTAGTACAGGGTTAAGCGCTCCGTTCCAGTAAAATTCCAAGCCAAATTCATCTCCACAGCGCACGCTACAAAGCTCTGGATGTTTTAGTATATTGACGGTTCAACAGATCATAAGTTGCGTGATCGATCCCACAGCCAAAATGAACAGTAAAAGTTGCGTGATTCAATGATAATATTCTTTGCATAGCGTGTTGTAATCGGAGAGGTTTGTTTACGTCTGAGGAAAAAAATACCTTGACCTTTCAAACGAATAGAAATTTGCAAGCGCTAAGGCTGAGTTTTAACTTTTTTTCGTCAGAAAATTCCACCATTGCTTCTGGCGAAGTAAACACGATCTTACATTTATCACTGTCATCGTATTCCATGGCCAGCCGCAATACCTTTATAGCGCATTGAATATTCCCTTCGAAAGTGAACAGAAACAAAAATTCCAGATTACAAAATTTTCTGTTTCGCACGCAAAACGAAAACACAGCTCAACTCTGGATAATTTCAGCCTTAGTAGCCAGCAACTGGTCCTAAGTTACATTCTTTATCCTTGCAAATGTCCTGATGTGCATCTCCAACGGAGTTTGGCCCAATTTTGACCAAATAAACATTTCTCACAGACGGCCATGTTCTATCTCAATAGTTAATTTGCTAACTTGACAAAATGCTCCTGAGGGGGGATATGAGGAAAAGAGCTGAGAAATGGCCTGTAATTGGCTGATGATGATATCATCCGAGTGGGAACAATTGGCCGAGTGAGTCGGAGTTTGGGTCTACTCACCGACAAAACTAAACAAGAATTTTTAAAAAAATTAAAACCGCGCTTTTTTAACTCTTTTTCGCTCACAAAAATATTACGTAATATTTAGCAACAACGTTTTGCGAGAAAACATTATCCGGAAACAATTTAAAAGATGGTTAGGACTTGTTTCCATATCTCAAACCACCCTTGGACACCTTGTGATGCCTACACAAAGTAAATACTGATTATAGGCCTAAGCACTGAAAATACTGATTAGGGTTAGGGTTAATGCAAGGGGTTAATGGTTAGCTCCTTTATAGCGTTCGGGTTTCCGATTAAGTACTTAAATTAAACGACATATTTGTAGTGTATACTCGGTGGTCTAGTGGTTGGGGTGGAAGACTGCCGAGCTAGCTTCCCGGGTTCAAAACCACCTCGTCTCAACGAAATACTGGTAATTTTTTTTTTCCCTTTAAAACTGAAGAGACTTGCACTTTGACAACATTTGTTGAGGAGAAACTAAGTCTCTGTGTCAAGAAACTTAGAAATTTCATGCGAGTCTACGTGAATAGGGAGAGGGCAGTTTGAGATATGGAAACATTCTTTGCGTGAAGCGGCTCTAGCGTGACTTGTAATCGGAGAATTCTGTTTATGTCTGAGGGAAAAAATACCTTGACCTTTCAAACGACTATCAATTTACATATGTTAAAAGGGTTTATGACGAGCGCTATAAAACATGATAAAAGGCTAAGTTTTAACTTTTTTCCCCAGAAAATTCCATCATAGCTTCTGGCGAAGTAAACACGATCTTACATTTATCACCGTCAGCGTGATCCATGGCCAGAAGTAATACCTTTATAGCGCATTGAATATTCCCTTCGAAAGTAAACAGAAACAAAAATTCCAGATTACGAAATCTTCTGTTTCGCACGCAAAACCAAAATACAGCTTAACTCTGGATAATTTCAGCCTTAGTAGCCAGCAGCTGGTACCAAATTAGATGCTTTATCCTTGCAAATGTCCTGCGCCCATCGCTGAAGGATTTTGGCCCAAGTTTGACCAAATAAACATTTTTGCCGTCCGCGGCCATTCTTTTGTCTAAACAGTTAATTCGCTAACTTGACAAAACCCTCCTGAGGGGGGATATGACGAAAAGAACTGAGAAATGGCCTGTAATTGGCTGATGATGACATCATCCGCGGAGGTTTGGATATAGTCACCGACAAGACAGAAAAAAACAAGAATTTTTAAAAAAATTAAAACCGCGCTTTTTTAACTCTTTTTCGCTCACAAAAATATTACGTAATATTTAGCAACAACGTTTTGCGAGAAAACATTACCCGGAAACAATTTAAAAGACGGTTAGGACTTGTTGCCATATCTCAAACCACCCTTGGATACCTTGTGATGCGTACACAAAGTAAATACTGATTATAGGCCTAAGCACTGAAAATACTGATGAGGGTTAGGGTTAATGCAAGGGGTTAATGGTTAGCTTCTTTATAGCGTTCGGGTTTCCGATTAGGTACTTAAATTAAACCTCTCTTTTGTAGAGTGTTCTCGGTGGTCTAGTGGTTAGAGTGGAAGATTGCCGAGCTAGCGTCCTGGGTTCAAATCCACCACGTCTGCACGAAGTTTTTCTAATTTTTTTCCCCTTTAAAATTGAAGAGACTTGCACTTTGACAACATTTGTTGAGCAGAAACTAAGTCTCTGTGTCAAGAAGCTTACAAATTTCATGCGAGTCTACGTGAATAGGCAGAGGGCAGTTTGAGATATGGAAACATTCTATGCCTGAAGCGGGCCTAGCGTGACTTGTAATCGGAGAATTCTGTTTATGTCTGAGGAAAAAATACCTTGACCTTTCAAACGACTATCAATTTACATATGTTAAAAGGGTTTATGACGAGCGCTATAAAACATGATAAAAGGCTAAGTTTTAACTTTTTTCCCCAGAAAATTCCATCATAGCTTCTGGCGAAGTAAACACGATCTTACATTTATCACCGTCAGCGTGATCCATGGCCAGAAGTAATACCTTTATAGCGCATTGAATATTCCCTTCGAAAGTAAACAGAAACAAAAATTCCAGATTACGAAATCTTCTGTTTCGCACGCAAAACCAAAATACAGCTTAACTCTGGATAATTTCAGCCTTAGTAGCCAGCAGCTGGTACCAAATTAGATGCTTTATCCTTGCAAATGTCCTGCGCCCATCGCCGAAGGATTTTGGCCCAAGATTGACCAAATAAACATTTTTCCCGTCGGCGGCCATTCTTTTGTCTAAACAGTTAATTCGCTAACTTGACAAAACCCTCCTGAGGGGGGATATGACGAAAAGAACTGAGAAATGGCCTGTAATTGGCTGATAATGACATCATCCGCGGAGGTTTGGATATAGTCACCGACATGACTAAAAAAAAAAAAAAAAAAAAAAAAAAAAAAAAAACCCGAAGGCAGAGCAAGAAACCGCCCAGCCTCCGGCTGCGCGGTTTAAAAAAAAAAAAAAAAACCGAAGGCAGAGCAAGAAACCGCCCAGCCTTCGGCTGCGCGGTTTAACAAGAATTTTTAAAAAACTTAAAACCGCGCCTTTTTAACTCTTTTGCGCTCACAAAAACATTACGTAATATTTAGCAACAACGTTTTTCGAGAAAACATTGCCCGGAAACAATTTAAAAGATGGTAAGGCCGGACTGTGTTTCCATATCTCAAACCGCCCTTGGATACCTTGTGATGCGTACACAAAGTAAATACTGATTATAGGCCTAAGCACTGAAAATACTGATTAGGGTTAGGGTTAATGCAAGGGGTTAATGGTTAATGGTTAGCTTCTTTATAGCGTTCGGGTACCGCGCTTTAAATCTCACGTCCGACTGCGCCTTTATCTTTACGCAGACTTTCAGCTCGTGAAACGTGATATAGTTACCGCCGTCATCTACTGTTACATAACAACCGACTTAAATTACGCGAAACGTGACTCTCGCCTTTCAGCATATGAAGGTGTTATGTTACAAAGGGTTTGTACTTTACTTTACTTCATAATTTTACAGCAGATAAATATATGTACATACAAACATATAAATAAATAGCTGCTGGAAGAACTAGCAACAGGAATGAACTTCCCTGGTGATAAAGGCCACCAGAAACAATATATGTAAAACAAGAACATGAATTAAATATCCATAATGACAGGCAGTATTATAAAACGAATAAAGTAAAATATTATGTGTTACAAAAATAATGCCGACTGAAATTAAATAACAATTACATTAAATCTCTACTATCAGTAGCAAAATAGTGGAGTCTTAGGTCTTTTTTCAACATTGATTTGTTATTCCGTCTTCCTAATAGATATAGGTAAATTATTCCAAAGACGAGCAACTCTAGGAAAAAAAGACGACCTAAATAATTCTGTTCTTGCATAGTTGGTTGTAAAAGTTAGTTCAGTGTTCCTCATAATATCGGGTTCATGCTCAGAATTATAAAACTGCAGATAATTAGAGATATCGAGGCCATGATAACTATGCAGCATTTGAATGAAAAAAAATGAAGAATAAATAGGTTCGTCTAGAAGATAGCTACATTAGACTAGTCTTATTCAAACGTTCTTTGTAAGGAGGGGGGCCTAAGGGGGCCCCGAAAACCGCAAAACCGCACAGAAATACGCCAAAAAACCGCAAACCGCATCAGATTTTTTTCCGAATACCGAAACCGCACGTCCTCTTCGCTTTCATTTGCGACCTCGACGACCTCAGTTGCCATTGTCGCGCATTGAACCAAAGCAACGAGAACACGAGGCTGTACAGCTGTACGCCGGATTGGCCAGAACGGTTAATCACATTTAGTATTAACTGGAAAAGGCCGTAATTGCAAGGTTAAATTGTAAACTGATATAATAAACCCTGATGCGTTGTAAAACAAAACATTTATCTCGCGCTGCAAAACAACCGGATGCCGACAGTTCTCACTAAAGAGTGTCATCACGGCAGACACTTTTTTTCACCGAAAACCGCCGACCTAAAGGTAGACTTGCCACAAGTCGACCTCATGAATTTCAAGGTAGAATATGTTAGGCCGCGAAGCGGCCGAGCGAGCGACGAAGTCGCGAGAGGTCGACTTGTCTCGCTTGACGGCTTTTCATTTGCGTTTCGCGCCAAAAACGAGGAGTGGCGTGACTTACAACTGGTGTCTCAGATAACATTTGGAAGTCCTTGATTGAATAGCGGAAAATCGGTTCCACTCCGATCGACCAAATAATCGAACGTATGTGTTTCTCCTACGTCGATCGAAAGAGCAAATTTGTTTACGCTGTACTTAAGTTATTACGAAAAAAGATTTTAAACGAAAATTGACCAAAGCTTGTTTGAATCTTGAATTGATCGCCGGAAAGGAGACATCCAGTGGCGAAGGTTCACTTTTGACAAGCATTTTGCGACTTTTGTGCCGAAATTGCGCAGACAAAAACGAAACCGTAGTTCGGAAGATTCTAGCTAGCTCAAAAGTCGAACTTTTCCCAGCTCCGGTTGGCGCAGAAACAAACACATTTCTTCCAGACAGATATGCTTCCACTGTTTTGATATTCCGTGCGCGTGCTGGGTTTCGCAATCAACCCCATATTGAATTTAACCGCAAGTCACGTTTCGTTGAGCATAGTTTGTCCATTCGGTCCCCAAGGGATATCTAGGGAACCTCTGATTGGTTAAAGCCCAGCGACCCGTAATTGGCGCCAATCAAGTAGGAAAAGTCCTTCGTCCGGCGGGTACTAAAGAGACAAGACGAAGGACTTTTCAGAAAGTCTCAAGGTTGTAATAACCGCAAACCGCTTAGTGTTTTGAAACCACAATACCGTGATTTAAAATAAAAATTACCACAAAACCGCACCAAAAATAACGCAAAACCGCATCACCGCAAACCCTTACGCCCCCCTCTGTAAGAAATCCTCTTCCCAACCATGAGCTTAGTCGCCCGACGTTGTACAGCCTCTGCCATATCGCTTAAATAAGCTTGATGAGTAGACCACACTTGAGAGGTCTAACGAGGTGAACATACAGCTTTTTAATAACATCAGCAATGACACGCGACAAACGTCAATAGACATTTTAGCCTAAATTTTAGTAAATTTTCAGTGTAATAAAAGTAACCGACCTAAATGCCTTGTTGTATTTTTTTATAGTCATCTTGCGTTTCAGCGCGATCCGAAACCTTTTAAGCGATTTGTCGCTTTTTGAGTCCTCTCGTAAGAAGAGTAAAAACTAAATTCTTGTTTTAAAGTCACTCCTCAGTCTCGAAGAGAAAAAAAGACACTTGAAGCATGCCAGCCGCCCCAATTCCTCCACAGAATCATAGTACAGGGTTAAGCGCTCCGTTCCAGTAAAATTCCAAGCCAAATTCATCTCCACAGCGCACACTACAATGCTCTGAAACTTTAGTATATTGACGGGTCAACAGATCATAAGTTGCGTGATCGATTCCACAGCGAAAGTGAACAGTACAAGTTGCGTGATTCAATGATTATATTCTTTGCATAGCGGGTTGTAATCCGAAGAGGTTTGTTTACGTCTGAGGAAAAAATACCTTGACCTTTCAAACGAATATAAATTTACATATGTTAAAAGGGTTTAGGCTAAGTTTTAACTTTTTTTCCTCAGAAAATTCCATCATTGCTTCTAGCGAAGTAAACACGATCTTACATTTATCACCGTCAGCGTGTTCCATAGCCAGACGTAATACCGTTATAGCGCATTGAATATTCCTTTCGAAAGTGAACAGAAACAAAAATTCTAGATCTTCTGTTTCGCACGCAAAACGAAAATACAGCTTAACTCTGGATAATTTCAGCCTTAGTAGCCAGCAACTGGTCTAAGTTACATTCTTTATCTTTGCAAATGTCCTGATGTGCATCTCCAATGGAGTTTGGCCCAATTTTGACCAAATAAACATTTCTCACAGACGGCCATGTTCTGTCGGAATAGTTAATTTGCTAACTTGACAAAATGGTCCTGAGGGGTGATATGACGAAAAGAGCTGAGAAATGGCCTGTAATTGGCTGATGATGACATCATCCCGTCACAACAATTGGCCGAGTGGGAGTTTGGGTCTGCTCACCGACAAAACGAAAAAAAAACCGAAGGCAGAGCAAGAAACCGCCCAGCCTTCGGCTGCGCGGTTTAAAAAACCTATGAAAAATGAAATAAAAATAATTCTAGAAACGAGTCATTAGCTTAACACTCTCTCGGCTGGCGTTACAGGATTCTTAAAATTTCTATCATGAGCAAAATACGTGTAGTTATGTCTTGGCAACATGTAAACTGAGTTTCAATAATACTGACATTTTTCAGTGACGAGATGTTCGACAATTGCAAAAATAGGGCGGTTCTTGGAGCACGCAGAGCATAAGATCAGTTTCACGTCTTTCTAACTTTTGTAAATAAAACTTACTAAATTCCTCGATAGACGATTTGCTGTTATTCACAAAATGGTTTTGAACCAACTTATTGTAACTAAGGTTCTTATTTTCGATTGTTTATATCGTTTTTATCGCCTTAACGTTTTCCTTATCATTCATGCCGCTTTTTCCATGCATCGCTTCCTATGTAAATATTTTATAGTTTTAGTCAGTATCTCATTAGGCCATCCCCCCTTTTTTTTCGTTTACTGTCGAATACGTTTTCTGATTTTGGGTCGGTCGGTCGGAAAAGAATAAAAAAGGCCGAAAAAAAAGGAGAAGAAGTCTGGAACTAGGAGACCCTGTACCTCAGTATAGTGTCTGTGGAGCCTGGAAACGACAAGACGAGGTTACAAAGTCGACATAACGACAATGGAGGAAGAAAAGTTGGACGTCGTAATTAAGGCGGGGGTACACCCGAAAGCCGTATTTTGGCTGGGTTTTATGTTTTTAATGCAAATATCTCGTTTACGTTTCAAGCAATCAAGAATCTCTATGCTCATTTCACATATCTATGTTTTGGGTCGTTTTGTAAATTTTTTGGTGATTTTTAGGTATATTTGGAGATAAATAGCTTTTCTTAAAGGATTAGTAAAATTTATGGAAATAGGAAATTTGGAAGATTTGGTGTTGTTTTAAAATTAGAGTTTGAAGTTAAAAATAGGTAGATACACTCCAAACAGTTGCCCAACAACCTGGGGTGCCATTGTGCGGTCGGGCAACTGTCTGGTGGTGTTAAAAAAAACCTTTTTTTTCCCTTTCAACCTCTCTTTAAACCTACCAAAATTTCACTGAAATCCAATTGAACCCCCGCCTTAAGGTCATTCCACTGAAATAGAGCCTGCACTGAGATTTTTGCCAAACTTTGCCTGTCGATTGTTTATATTATAGAAACTAAAATTTTTAAATAAAAAGGAGGGGTCCCCATCCCATGCCCAGGTTCGTTTAGGAGCAACAGCACCTCTATTATCAACCTCGTTCCCAGGGCCTTTTCTCTACTTGAATACAGCATAAGTGCCCCCCATAAACACGAGTGAAGCGACAAAATGGTCGAGTGACCGAACAGTAAACGTCAAAAGTATAAATGTCACGAACCGTAGAATTCGTTTATTTTACAAAATATTATTAATTGTCCGCCTTGACAGGCAAGAAATCCGGTAGACGCTGAAACAGCAGAGATTTGCAAAGCCAGTCGGTAGAACGGCAACAATATCTTTGCCTTTCGGTGAATATTCAAAACATTTCACTTGAAGTGGCTTTAACTGAACAAAACTACGCAAAGTTTCAACGTTTAAAAGAAGATCCAAGTCGAAAAGCACAGACATTGTCTCCGCAATCTCGATTTTGGCACTTTTGATTATGCAAACTCGCTAATTTATTACACCCAGAATTTCCGGGTGTAAGGTGGGCGCGTGACCAGCCGACGCCAGGGCCTTTTCACGCCCCGCCCTCAAGCCAGGGAAAAGGCTTGAGGGCGGGGCTCTCTTATAGCCATACAGGGTTCGTTCAGGTCATGATGGCCCTTGAAAGTTATGGAAAATTAAAATTCTGTTTGATAGGTTATTTACTGCGGATCACAAGGCAAGGACAATGAAAGATAGAGACACTCATTAAGCAGCGTAAACGGCACGCATTTTGGTGAACTCCAGAGTTTGTCTGTTGGACCGCTCAAGGCTAAAAAACGCTCTAAAACAAGTTTAGGGTTTGAATTTTTGACACTGACAGCTAAACCTAACGTCTTGGAAAGCCAACCTCGTCCCCAGGGCCTTTTCCCTGGCTTGGGGGCGGGGCGGGAAAAGGCCCTGGCATCGGCTGGTCACGTGCCCACTTTACACCCTGAAATCCTGGGTGTAATAAATTAGCGAGTGTGCCTTTTCCCGCCCCGCCCCCAAGCCAGGGAAAAGGCCCTGGGAACGAGGTTGGGTCGGACGACGGTAAACTGAGAAAAAAAAGGGGATGGCCTTAGCATTTTTATAATCGATTGTAGATATTTAAATACAAAAATTTTTAATTTTCAACTTCAAAATGACCCTCGAACGGTTGTATTGTCGTTTTTTTAACGTTAACTTTTACAGTGAAATATGTTTCTAAAGGTCTCTTGATTAGTTTATTTTCTAATAGGAATTTTCAATTAAGTAATTTTAAGGCTAATGTTGGTGAAGGAAAAGTTTCCATCAACGAGCACAGGTGTTAACAAAAGACTACAAAAAATGCTATGGAGTAGGGCATAGTAGGCAAGTTTGTCATCCGCTACCAACGGAATCATTGTCTTGCTTCGGAAATCAGGCCCTTTCATGATTAAAATTGAGCTCCAAGAAGATGAAACGTGCCTATTGAAACAGCTTAACATATAACGAAGACAGTTGTTGTCAAATTATAGTTGCATTTCAAGCTAACTCGATAAATATTTCACAAATATTGGCATCGCAGTATTGGTAAAATATCGCTTGTTGTTTTTAGTATTATAGTCTCCCCTGGTTACCTGGAATAACCTCTTTTTCTAACAAACGGCTTGGTTCTTTGAAGTAAATCCGAAACTCAGGTTAAGAAATAAGTCTTCGGAAATAAGCGCCCTGGTAACAAGCTGGCTAAAATAGCCATTTTAGCGATAACAAAAGATCGGCTACTGAGGAGTTTAGTTAGTTTTACATTATTATTCTTCAAAACCTAAAAAAAAGCAATAAAACCGTTAACACGAAACAGTAAACAGTTAGATAAAAAATATTCTTCAATGCATTGCCGTATAGTTAAAACGCCGCACCGTTACAATATTCCATCAATTCAACCACTCTACACTTTTGTTGATTTATTTTCATTGCCCGCCAAACTTGTACGATCTGCAATTCAGTACGTTGAGTGCCCACTTATGGGAGAGCATTTTCATGTTCGTTTTAATATTCAGCCTTATTATATAAACACCAGTGAAATACCAACTGAGCTTTCCCGCGAAAACTTCATATCTTCACACGTGAAGATAACATGTTATCTTCACACGTGAAGAGATCACCGTCGTTATGGTTACATAATAAATCGCGCCTTTTTTCACAGGAGTTTATCCGGAGTTTATATAATAAACAGAATAGTACATGACCGCTTGTGGATATGAATTTTATCTTCTCGTGTTCGACTCGATATCTCACGAGTGAGCGCAGCGAACGAGTGAGATATCGAGTTGAACACTCGAAGATAAAATTCATATCCACGCGCGGTCATGTAACACCCTCTATATCTTGAACGGATAACCTTGGTCAGTAAGGGATTGATTTAGGAGAAAATACACCGTTTCCTTGCGAGATACTATAGCGCCTTCTTCCCCTCAGAACTAAGAAACTGAGATTGAGAAATGAATAACTATTTATGTCAAGAGTCTGATATCCCCGGGGGGGGGGGGAGGTACTCGATATATCCTTGGGTGGGGAGGTGCGGCCCGGCCCCTCATACCCTGACTCTGTTTCAGGCAAATATCGCTGATTTTCCTACCCTGTTTAAGACAGAATTCCGATTTTTGATGCCCTGTTTAAGACATAATTTAAAAGTTGCGGTTGCAAATTGTGTGGCTTTCTGGTTGTGTAATCAATGGAAATTTAATGTGCCTGGTATCAATGCCAAAGTCAACGGAAGTCAATATTAATTTACAAGAGCTTGTAAATATTTTGCTGCTCATCGTCCAAGAAAAGATATCCCATTTAAGACAAAAATTGATAAATCGATACCCTGATTAAGACAAAAAATGATAAATTCGATACCCTGTTTAAGACAAAAATCCAGAAAAACATACCCTGGCTGGCCGCACGTCCCTATTAAGCCCTTATAAGGGAGTACCCACCCCCCCAGGCTGATATCGTATCTAATCGAAAGTTTTTAAAACCGTATAGCCTCACTCGCTCGAAGACTTTCTTGTTCATTTAAAATGTTTCTTTGTCATTTTATTTGTGTTTTCCAACTGTCAAATTTTCACCCGTTAGTGTTTCATTCTTGGTAAAGAAGGGACACATCTGTGTCCTGGAAAATTAGATTAGAACAAGACATGGTTAGTGCGCTCGACTCTGGATCGAGCGGTCTGGGTTTGAGCCCTGGGGCCCGTTTCTCGGAAGCCCCAGAAATTTATCGGGCCCGGAAAGCCATAGCAAAATCTCGAACCTTAAGGGTTACAGAGATGTTTTATTCACATATTCTCAGGAGGGAGGGGGTGACTCTATTGTTTTCGAGATCTGTCAGAGACCGACTCATCACTGTCAGTGTGACGACGTCACATAGCAAAAAGTCGAAGCTTCGCTCGGCTTGCCCAGATTTGGCGTCGGGACTCCATTGAATTCAAATAAAAAGAGAATAACACAAGCTTTTTTTGCGCTATTATTTACTAATTTGGCATAAATGTGCAAGCTTTGTAGTGGATATTGTCTGTGAGTAAAACTGTTTGTTGTTTTGTGTGCGTTTTTAGTTCCAAATTTTATTGAAAACAAATCGGGTCAAGTGGGCTTACCGCCATCTTGACTTCCGGTCAAGTAAAGGCCACCCAAAACGCCCGCCGTTTTCTCTTCAAGTTTTCAACAGAAGTACCCCATAATAGGAGGTTTTGTTCCTCTTTGATATAACTTTCCAGCCATCGTTATTTTTTCTCAATGTGATGAGCCATTTTGCTCAACAATCCTTTTTGAGTTCGAGGGCGTACATGTCGGTTTGATTTCTCGCGTATTAAGCTTTAATCGATTGGTGAAAGGTCAAGAGTGTCTATCTTTACCAGCTGTTAGCTGGTTGAATGCTTGTGTTTTTAAATTTTGTGGGGTAGATGACTGCCTGTGTGCTCCAGAAGGGCTAAACTTTAGAAAACACGGCCACGATTTCATAACATTAAACTGGGCCTGCTCCCGAAGTCCCGCAGTCCCGCAGTCAATAAATATTTGCATATGGAAACAAAAGAGAAAAACTTAATATATGCACGACACAAGCGTGCTACTCATGAATATACCTCGTTCTAAAATCCATCAGTCGAAACAAGTGCGTTACACATGAAAAGACTTCGTTCTATAATCGATGAGCCGAAACCCGGAGTTTAAATATTCATTTTATCCACTGCGGGACTGCGGGAGCAATAGTTTTACTCGTCTTACTTTACTCGTCTTACGTTCATCAACCCATAAAATGGCGATGCTCATCGTTACGTCTCCTATTGTCATTAATGTGCTATCCAGAGGTTTATTGGCTCTCGAAACAAAGGATTCTTTTGTTCTGTGGTCGGCAAAATTTAAATATCAAAAGACTTGTTTGTAAACAGTGAATATCGCTATACAACACTGCGGGACTACGTCACGCAATTCGTGGCCGGGTATTCTGAAGTCGCTCTCCAAATGCCATTCCGTTAACTTTAAAGGGATTGTTGAGACGAACCATAAGTACTGAAGGCTTAATTCTCAGCACAGAGCAGACTTAATATACCATGTACCAAACCTCCTATTCTGGGATCAGGACATCTCCGCATTTCTGCGTGGGCTCTGGAAAAACGTTGTCAATCCATTAAACTTTGTCGACGTCTCAGACACTTGCTAGTATGTTTCTACTCCAAATATGAGGCTTTCGAATAACTTATCCTACCGAAAATTACTGCAGAGAAGTCTTCAATATATTTTGAATCTTAGGTAACATTGAACAAAGTAATCGAATAATAAAAAAGTTAGAAATTTTCACATTTCTTTCAGTTAACAAACCAAAAAATTTGGCCGCCATATCGAAAATCACCGATGTATGACGTGACGTCACACTGGTAGTTATGACTAAACCACTGTTTGCCTGGAGACACCCCCTCCCTCCTGCATATTCTTAATATGAACAGAAGAAAGAGAAAGAAAGAAAGAGAAAGAGAAAGAGAAAGAGAAAGAGAAAGAGTTTCAGGCGCATGCACTTCTCCGTTTTTTAGATACAGATAAACTAAAAATGGCTTTACGGGCCCGAAAAAGTTCCGGGGTTTTCAAGAAACGGGCCCCTGGCCCGGGACATTGCGTTGTGCTTTTAGACAAGTGCTCACAGTGCTTCACTTCAGCCAGGTATACAAATAGATACTAGCAAATCTAATGCTGAGGGTACCCCTGCGGTGGACCTGCATCCCATCCAGGGGAGAAAGGAAATATTTCTAGTCTCTACATGCCACAGCTAGAAACCGGGATAAGCTCCGGCCTGATGAGCCGCTTGGCTGGTATGAAAAATTTACTTAATATCACCAATGTCAATTAATACGTTTCTCTTCGCTTTTATTGCGCTAAAACTTACAGCTAGAGAACGACAAATCTCCCGTGATCTATCAGCTTCCTTTGACAATATGCTTCAATAGAATTTTTTAATGAAGACCCTTAAAGTGCGACGACGGGCCCGGTTGTTCGATTGAAACTGTTGCAAGTGATGTTGCGTCTCATCACTTATATTGTCTTTATTTTTGTCTGGCTTCATCAGACACCACTGTGGCTTTATGTTGAGAAAGCTATAGGGTTTGTCTTATTGGACACGTACAAGCAAGTTCGTGAAGTATGATCTAAAGCATTGCGTGGATAATCCACTGGCATGAAACTTGATTGGATGCCATTTCGTACCAATTCCGCCTCCGTGGAACATCATTTCCGAAACTATCCTGGTCAAAACTAAAGCGAAACTTCTCTTGAAGGAATCCTTTAAAGGCACGCAGTGCCGGAGGTGCCCAAAATATCAGAGCTTTCTGATTCGTTGGGGTTTTTATAAAGTAACATTTTTATAAAAAAAAAATACGTTTTCATATAATATCATTTCCTGGGGCATAAGTATTTAACCAAGACAAAATTCGTCTGCAGCTGTTTGAGTCAGGAAAGCCTTTGAAACAATGATAGAAAGCTGTAGATAACTTAGAGGTGGCTGCACGTCTCTCTCTACCCGCGTCTCCCTGCATACTAGTCGGGCGTGATATCCACTACACCCAGGAGCGTAGCCAGGATTTTTCAAAAGGGGGAGGGGGCGGGGTCACACCATGTCAAAGTAAAATCGTTGTTTACACGTGACTTAACACTTCAATTTTGTTCCTGACTGTTGCCTTTTGTACAAGTACACAACTTGCTCTCGTTGTCTAAGAGCCATTTTAGCGATAACAAAAAATCAGCTACTGAGCAGTTTAGTTAGTTTTACATTTACAATTTGTCGCCTCATCATTGAATTCATTGCGGCCTAGCTGTGCAAAGATCAAAACACGAGACTGCTGGGATTATTTTAAAGATATGCCACGCTGAAAAAGCAACCCGCCTCCCTTAGCACGCTGAATTCTTTCCAAGTTGAGAGATGCCGGGGACTGGGCCCAACAAATCTATACCGACGGATCTGATTGGTTGTTACTTGATCGCGGAAATTCAAAACCTAGCAACAACCAATCAGAAACAGAACTCGGATTTGTGTTTAATTACGGCATCAAAAGGGCTTTTTTTTTTCGCAGGAATCTTAGGTAGAGAATAAATGCGCCAGAGCAGCTTTCATTGGAGCGTCGTAATATCAAAACAAACGAGCCGCTCTAGCCAATCACAAAAGACGCAGACAATCCAGTGAACCAATCAAATCTCGAGGAAAATATATGTAGCTGACGCAAAGCGCGGGAAAACGAGTGTTAGTGAGTCACGATTTTGCTTCTGATTGGATGACAAAGTGGCACAAGTTTTTTTTTTTTAAGCCAATAGCCCTTTTCACGGTTAACTTTGCTCATTTGCATTACAATAAAATATAGCACGTATGCGAGGCAATTTCGGGCTATTTTGTAGTTTTAGCCCGAAATTGCCTCGCATCCACGTTGGATTGCATTGTAATGCAAATGAGAAAAATTAACCGTGAAAAGGGCTATTGCGTAGTGATCTATTTCAAAACCAAAGTAAATGCGAATTCCGTTCGACACTTGAGTGAAAACCGCTCTAAAAGAGATGTGTGTTTGATGTTCGTAATTTTTCATCAGTTCAAGAACAAAATTTCACTTACACATTTTTAATGCGCATTTTTCAGGAGAAGAAATTTAGTAAGTGAATAACGATGGTGAATTTTTGGCTCAATAATGAAATATGACAAGTGAACCGATCAACAAGACTGACGAGCGCGGGACAAAGAAAAAATCTGAGTACCCAAGAGGAATCGAACCCATGACCTCTCGAACACCGTGCGGGCGCCCTGTCCACTAAGCTAGGGTCATTTAACTGACACCTTACTGTAACAGTACCTCTCTCCACTCAGGTGTATAAATGGGTAGCGACGAATTTAGTTAATGCT
Organism: Platygyra sinensis; assembly: GCA_019787425.1. Classification (NCBI taxonomy): domain Eukaryota; kingdom Metazoa; phylum Cnidaria; class Anthozoa; order Scleractinia; family Merulinidae; genus Platygyra; species Platygyra sinensis. Next base: position 21,907 of record JAHPZR010008533.1, read on the forward strand.
GGAGGTAACCTTGTGATGGACTAACATCCCATCCAGCGGGTAAGTAAAAATACTTCTGGTTTCCTTATGCTACAGAAACTGGAGATAAGCGGCCGCCTGATATGCCACTTCGCTCGTATGCTCGTTTAGTTAAGGAGCTCAGAAACAAATGGTCTACCCCAAAATTGATTAATAAATGGAAAACTGCAAAGTTCCGGGATAAGTGTTTCAGTCTCAGAAAAGTAGAGCACATAAGAGCATCAGTGACAATCATTGTTTTTCCGCTTTGCTTTTATTGCACTAAAAGGAACAGTGTGCGGTTAACTTCTCTTAATCTATCAGCGTGCTTTGACAATACATCTTTCTTAAGCTGTTTCTTTTTTACTTATATTTTTAACTGTTAATCTAAAACACAGCTCGTTTGACGTTCCCTCCACGAGAGCTCGTCTTACTGGTCGGGTGGTGAGACCTCTCCAACAAAGATTCTTGAAGTCGAACCAAAGCCTGTATAAGCATTTCCCAGGGCCTGGCCAGTGCCAACACATTTACCGACGTTAATTTTCACCGCGACATTTCCTGCAGGAATGCTTCCGCAGTAGCCTTCAATATGGCCGTGCTCGTGTTTGTTGAGGTCTCCAGCGTGAGCCTGGTACAACGCAGCGTCAATAGCACCGGGGGAGTTGCATTCGGCATCGTTGAACGTAAAATACCAACGATTGCAGCATTGGCTGCATCCGGAGATTCTGATATTCCCGGAGTAGTAGACATGCAGGAGAGTGTTGCTGTGACACTTGTGAAATTGACATGTCTGTTGAGGAAATTTTGACACGGTCAGGAGGATCATCCACTTTGTGAATCCAAAACTTCAACATCTTCTCAGGAAACCCCCGGGAAAATCCCAGCAACCTCCCAAGCATTTGAACTTTGAAAGTTTTGGTTGTTCAAGTTTCCATTCCATGGGGAAAACATAGCGTGCAAATTCCCCACCTAAATCCCATCTTAGACGTTCAAATGCCCCTACACCCGGGACAAAAATGAGTTATGGGTTCCCACTTTGAACTTTCACTGTGTTCTAAGATGTGTTTTTCTATAATATATCGATTTCGCCAAGCCTAAAAGCGGAGCTCTGGCTGGATTGTCTAACGCCCGATTACGCTAACCCAGGATAAACGAGATTTTTGATTGACTTTGTTAACTTTGTGGTGAGGTTTTCCGTTTACTGTTGAGCCTTCTGTTTTGAGTTTAAATAATCTCTAGGTCCTCAAAATATACTGAGAAAAGCAGTTGAAGACATTTGTACACAGCAAAAAGTTATACTTCGGATAACTTTTATAATCCTGGGTTAGTGTTAACCTGTATCCGAACAACCCGGCACTGTTTACTAGTTAACCTTACAGGAGCCCGCGATCAAATAAAAAAACCAGCACTCAGTCAGTGGTCAACTTTAAAACACAGGTGACCTCGATAAGCTCTAAACGTGAGCCCTCGATATGGTCACGTGATACTGGTCGGCGAATACCTTGTTTTAACAAATGCCAATTGACTATAACATGGATGCCCAATATCAAGAGGGACGCTACAAACCGAGGGTGCATGTGTGCCTTTTAGCTGGAGTATGGTCGTGCGCGACGCAGTCTTCTTGCGTACGCGCCACGAGCAATACTGCTAGCAATGATAACCAAGGCAAAATCAATTTATGAGTTTCCTTTTCTTTCCTATATCGGGAATGGAGCTCCTCTCGGCGACCCTTCGGGTCGCTGGGGCTCCGTTTTAACTGAAAGTTAAAAGCGATTGAGACACGACATATAGACCTTTGGAGGGCTATTATCTCCACCGACAACATTGACAAACGAACGGGGTTGTCACTTTATATTTTTTTGTCTCAATATGGTTTCGAGGAGGAAACTTGTTCAAATTCCCCTCCCCACTCTTCCATATGGGGTCAATTTTCCCTTCTCCCAGCCCACCACTGATGTCACGCCTCTCCCTCTGTACATCCTCTTGTCAAATAAAAAAAAAATTCCCGGGGTTTACTCGGGGAAATGTTGATGTCTCAATTTGATCGATACATAAACCTTAACTTAGGCTTTTCACACTCTGATACAATGATATTACGCTCAATTCCATAGTGCCACTAAGAAAATTTAAGCGTTAAAACTATATTTCTATACCGCAGTAGGATAACGAGGCCCATTGCTTCATTTGAAACTCATTTGACTTTTGTGGGAGAGCGAACTTCTTCATAAGTAATGGTAATAAGACTGAGTGGAGTGTAATTGGGTCTGTAATCATACGAGTGATAACAAAATCGAACGACCGAGAAAACAAGAATAGCCAACTTTTGAAAGAAAGGGAAAATTTGCATTTAAGATTGACAAAGGAGGCGTTATGGTTTAATGTCGCACTGATATTAAACTACAACTTTCAATATGATTGGTTGCTCTAAACTACAACTCTGAATGTGATTGGCTTGTTTATAGAACTGTCCAGTAACAAACGGTCCGATAACAACTTGGCAATTGAATTAGTGGAAAATTGCAGTGTTCTTACACCAATTTTTATGATTATGCTACAGTGTATGCTATTCAAAATAATTCATTTCTATTTCACCTAGGAGGCACCATACCAAACTGTCTTTTCAACCAATGAGGGGGTCGGGGGGGAACAGGGGGGTCAGAACCTCCCGCCTCCCATACCATGCTCTCCCGCTTCCCGTACCTTTATCCCCCGCCTCCCGCCCGCCCGTGCTGCTCCCGTCCCATGATTTGAGATCGCCTGCTTGTCTCACTTTTTTGCAATTTGACAGCTTACGCGACATATGTGCACTCATGCCGCTTGACATTTTATGACGGGTTTACTCTTTCCCCGGAAGTAAGGCTGTTTTTCAGCCCAAGGGCAAATTTTCGTTTGCTCGTTTGCTCAGAAGTCTCAAGTGACTGAGAATACGTTAAATGCAAGTCAAATATAACTGATTTGGGTCGATGTTTTTGAAAGTATTCTAACGCATTGTTGTATTAGAATAATAAGCATTTTGCATTTCTCTCCCGCTTCCCGCCCTCTTAGAACTCCCGCTTCAAGCCCTTTCCTCTTCCGCAAGAGAATTACAATGTGTTCAAACTGCAGATAATTTGTTTTAATATAAAAATTGAGTGTTAAAATATTATTTTGTTAAAATGCGGTGACGGGAAACTGACTCACCGCTATGACGCCTTCATCTTTGCCGTCTTCTTTCTTCCAAGTACACTCTTTAAATGAGCCGGCAAGTGTATGAGAGTACAACAAATGAAGAACCAACATGCACAGTGCAATGTGTAGGACAGTGTTACGAACCATGGTAGTCTGTCAGATAAAGACAAACCAAAGCTCTAGAATACTACTGGAAGTAGACGGTTCGCTTTTAGTGCTGGATTATTTTAATGCACTTCAATGGAGCAAATAGTTATGAACGTGATTCAGTATTTCGTCGTTCAGTTTTTCAAGTCATTACTATAACTACCGTCAAACATACCGTCTCCAAAACTGAATGTTTCCCGTTTGCTGTCTTCTTTCCGCCCTACTGGTTTGAATGACAAGAACCTACTCTTGAAAGCACCTTTTATAACCGCACAGAATAAGAAAGCAGAACTTTCTGCTTAATTTGCTTGGTGTTCTATATATAGCTAGAAGCAGATTTTTTTCTGTTTGTTATTTCCGGAGGAACCCATTCGAATCAGGAATTGGGCAATCAAAATTGTAGCGGAGGACAAAGAATTGAACCACACAGCAACATGAGAAAGCTGAACTTTCTATATGACATTTCCGGAGGAACCCACTCGAATCAGGAATTGGCAATCAAAATTGAAGCGGAGGACAAAGGATCGAACCACACAGCAACATGAGAAAGCTGAACTTTCCTATTTGTTATTTCCGGAGGAACCCACTCGAATCAGGGGTTGGCCAATCAAAAATTGAAGCGGAGGACAAAGGATCGGACCACACAAGAATAATATAAGAAAGCAAAACTTTCTTATTAGTTTGCTTGTTGTTTTATATATAGCTAGAAGCAGATCTTTCCTATTTGTTAATTATTCCCAGAGAAACCCACATGAATTAGGAGCTGACTAATCAAAATTGTAGTGGAAGACAAAGGATCAGAAGCCTTTTTTTACAAACCAGCAACCGCGGAGACCATTAAAAGTGGTAGGGCTAAAAAGTCTGGCCAATACAAAAAAACGTTAATGTCAGTGTTTCGCCATTTATCTTGCATTTGCGCGCCATTTGGAGCGCTAGGAGATAAATCCTAGCAATAATAAAAGTGGTAGGGCTGTATCCCAACCAGCCCCTCCCCCTCCGCGAGCCCTGTTTAATCATCCAGAAAAAGAAATCACATTTCGCTACTCTACATTATACTACATTGCACTCGACTGCACTCTACAGTTTACTATCGACTTTAACTTCGAAAGAGAACATTCGACTCAACACTAGCCTCAAAATTTTCCGAAACTAACCAATAAAAACACGAAACGAGTCTGTAACTAGTTTGTTTGATAGTTTTCTGTGTGTGCATTTTTAACACGGTTCGTTGGCAAAACAGGTCACCACCAATATTCTCGATTTATTATTTACGCTTGGTCAATTTTCTTTCAAGCACCCCGAGTAGCGTTCGTTGTTCCATCAATCAGTCGTTGCATGAAAGCGTATTCTTCTTTTTCATAGTTTGTTATCCGTATTAATTAAAACAGATCTGCCATTACTAGCACGCTTGGTCGCTGAATAAAGAATAAAACCAATTGAAAGGCTGACCGGACGGCTAAAAGTGATAAGTTTAACGCCGAATATTTCGATTAGACAGAACATCCAACCGCCGGTTCAGATCACTTTAACCTGTCCTTTCTCAGCTATGGACAACATAGAACTCGTTCCTCTCGAACTCATCACTTCAAATAGAGATGCTCTTCGCAAGGCAAGACAAGCATTTCTGATCTCCAAAGGCAAGACTCTCGGTGAACCTTTTGGATTTAACAGGCTTGACGATTTTTTTTATTTTTTTTTTTGTATCCGTTTTAGTACACGTTTTAATTTTTCTCTATTTTGTCAACCAATCATGTCACATATATTTCCATTAGTATCATTTACATTTTGTAACCGTTTTATCCATATTTACTTAGCTTCAGTGTAGCCCCTGAGGAAGGTTAGTCCTGTCTCAGTAACCGAAATATTGGGCATTAGATTTATCCTTTTTAGCCGTCCGGTCAGCCTTTCAATTGGTTCTATAGTTTATTTTTCACTGTCTATCCTGATCTAATCCAAGATCCGGCTTCACTCCGCTACTGTTTGTACAAGTGCTCCTTGCATTACAGTTTACCCAAGCTTTGTCAATGAAGGATTTATTTAGCGAGGAAAAAGTACACCATTTTCTTGCGAGACACTAGCGCCATCTTCCCCGGCCTCTCGAGTAGCCAATCACAGCGCAGTATCTAGTAGTCCACGCAGAGAAGACATGTTAGAATAAGAAGAACGGAAAACTAAGAATGTTTTAAAGATTGAAAACTAAGAATGAGAAATGAATAACTATTTTAAAATGTTAAGAGGTTTTAAAAACCGTATAGGCTCACTCGCTCGAAGACTCGCTCGTTCGTTTAATGTTACTTTGTCATTTTTTTGTGTTTTCTCGACTGTCAAATTTTAACCCGTTAGTGTTTCATTCTTGGTGAGTAAATTACAATGGCGGAGTTTTCGTCTTCGCCGGTTTGTTTGCTACGGGAAATCAACAGAATATGCGCAAAAAGGGCTATTGCACCATAGCGGTCGTGGACCCTGCCTAGATCCACCACTCCCTTTGTCATTCCGATGACTGAACCTTTTAATATGTACAATCCGTAGAAAAATTGTTTTTTCTTTGTTTATGTTCTTCATTTCCAACTGAGAATCATTTAACTTGCTGACAATACTTTCACCACGATTCAAGCACTACCGACAAAACAGTGCCAAGTTCCTACTGAAGGGTATTCGATCCACTTCCACCACGTAATTTAAGTTCCTTGTGGTAATTCTATTGGCACATTACAGTTATTCCCTCGTAAACCCAACGGGTCGATTACGGGCCTGCAAAAGCAGTGCAAAAGGTATATAAAAAACTGCAAACCACCGTTATAATTCGAAGATTTTTCTATTTCCACAACATCCTTATTCTAGGTTATACCGATCTTAGACCAGATACGGTACATTTAAGTGGAAGTACTGTCAAATAGGACCTCATTTCTCATTGTGCTACAATAAAAGATACGTTACCGTATAATTTCAGCTATACACGTCACATTGCTCACTTCCCAAAAAACACTTTTGCAGAACTGTAGAGGGTTTTTTTTCTCGGAAAAAAGAAGAGAAAGGGAGTGGTGGATCTAGGGCAGGGTCCACGACCGCTATGGTGCAATAGCCCTTTTTGCGCATATTCTGTTGATTTCCCGTAGCAAACAAACCGGCGAAGACGAAAACTCCGCCATTGTAATTTACTCACCAAGAATGAAACACTAACGGGTTAAAATTTGACAGTCGAGAAAACACAAAAAAATGACAAAGTAACATTAAACGAACGAGCGAGTCTTCGAGCGAGTGAGCCTATACGGTTTTTAAAACCTCTTAACATTTTAAAATAGTTATTCATTTCTCATTCTTAGTTTTCAATCTTTAAAACATTCTTAGTTTTCCGTTCTTCTTATTCTAACATGTCTTCTCTGCGTGGACTACTAGATACTGCGCTGTGATTGGCTACTCGAGAGGCCGGGGAAGATGGCGCTAGTGTCTCGCAAGAAAATGGTGTACTTTTTCCTCGCTAAATAAATCCTTCATTGACAAAGCTTGGGTAAACTGTAATGCAAGGAGCACTTGTACAAACAGTAGCGGAGTGAAGCCGGATCTTGGATTAGATCAGGATAGACAGTGAAAAATAAACTATAGAACCAATTGAAAGGCTGACCGGACGGCTAAAAAGGATAAATCTAATGCCCAATATTTCGGTTACTGAGACAGGACTAACCTTCCTCAGGGGCTACACTGAAGCTAAGTAAATATGGATAAAACGGTTACAAAATGTAAATGATACTAATGGAAATATATGTGACATGATTGGTTTGACAAAATAGAGAAAAATTAAACGTGTACTAAAACGGATACAAAAAAAAAAATAAAAAAAATCGTCAAGCCTGTTAAATCCAAAAGGTTCACCGAGAGTCTTGCCTTTGGAGATCAGAAATGCTTGTCTTGCCTTGCGAAGAGCATCTCTATTTGAAGTGATGAGTTCGAGAGGAACGAGTTCTATGTTGTCCATAGCTGAGAAAGGACAGGTTAAAGTGATCTGAACCGGCGGTTGGATGTTCTGTCTAATCGAAATATTCGGCGTTAAACTTATCACTTTTAGCCGTCCGGTCAGCCTTTCAATTGGTTTTATTCTTTATTCAGCGACCAAGCGTGCTAGTAATGGCAGATCTGTTTTAATTAATACGGATAACAAACTATGAAAAAGAAGAATACGCTTTCATGCAACGACTGATTGATGGAACAACGAACGCTACTCGGGGTGCTTGAAAGAAAATTGACCAAGCGTAAATAATAAATCGAGAATATTGGTGGTGACCTGTTTTGCCAACGAACCGTGTTAAAAATGCACACACAGAAAACTATCAAACAAACTAGTTACAGACTCGTTTCGTGTTTTTATTGGTTAGTTTCGGAAAATTTTGAGGCTAGTGTTGAGTCGAATGTTCTCTTTCGAAGTTAAAGTCGATAGTAAACTGTAGAGTGCAGTCGAGTGCAATGTAGTATAATGTAGAGTAGCGAAATGTGATTTCTTTTTCTGGATGATTAAACAGGGCTCGCGGAGGGGGAGGGGCTGGTTGGGATACAGCCCTACCACTTTTATTATTGCTAGGATTTATCTCCTAGCGCTCCAAATGGCGCGCAAATGCAAGATAAATGGCGAAACACTGACATTAACGTTTTTTTGTATTGGCCAGACTTTTTAGCCCTACCACTTTTAATGGTCTCCGCGGTTGCTGGTTTGTAAAAAAAGGCTTCTGATCCTTTGTCTTCCACTACAATTTTGATTAGTCAGCTCCTAATTCATGTGGGTTTCTCTGGGAATAATTAACAAATAGGAAAGATCTGCTTCTAGCTATATATAAAACAACAAGCAAACTAATAAGAAAGTTTTGCTTTCTTATATTATTCTTGTGTGGTCCGATCCTTTGTCCTCCGCTTCAATTTTTGATTGGCCAACCCCTGATTCGAGTGGGTTCCTCCGGAAATAACAAATAGGAAAGTTCAGCTTTCTCATGTTGCTGTGTGGTTCGATCCTTTGTCCTCCGCTTCAATTTTGATTGCCAATTCCTGATTCGAGTGGGTTCCTCCGGAAATGTCATATAGAAAGTTCAGCTTTCTCATGTTGCTGTGTGGTTCAATTCTTTGTCCTCCGCTACAATTTTGATTGCCCAATTCCTGATTCGAATGGGTTCCTCCGGAAATAACAAACAGAAAAAAATCTGCTTCTAGCTATATATAGAACACCAAGCAAATTAAGCAGAAAGTTCTGCTTTCTTATTCTGTGCGGTTATAAAAGGTGCTTTCAAGAGTAGGTTCTTGTCATTCAAACCAGTAGGGCGGAAAGAAGACAGCAAACGGGAAACATTCAGTTTTGGAGACGGTATGTTTGACGGTAGTTATAGTAATGACTTGAAAAACTGAACGACGAAATACTGAATCACGTTCATAACTATTTGCTCCATTGAAGTGCATTAAAATAATCCAGCACTAAAAGCGAACCGTCTACTTCCAGTAGTATTCTAGAGCTTTGGTTTGTCTTTATCTGACAGACTACCATGGTTCGTAACACTGTCCTACACATTGCACTGTGCATGTTGGTTCTTCATTTGTTGTACTCTCATACACTTGCCGGCTCATTTAAAGAGTGTACTTGGAAGAAAGAAGACGGCAAAGATGAAGGCGTCATAGCGGTGAGTCAGTTTCCCGTCACCGCATTTTAACAAAATAATATTTTAACACTCAATTTTTATATTAAAACAAATTATCTGCAGTTTGAACACATTGTAATTCTCTTGCGGAAGAGGAAAGGGCTTGAAGCGGGAGTTCTAAGAGGGCGGGAAGCGGGAGAGAAATGCAAAATGCTTATTATTCTAATACAACAATGCGTTAGAATACTTTCAAAAACATCGACCCAAATCAGTTATATTTGACTTGCATTTAACGTATTCTCAGTCACTTGAGACTTCTGAGCAAACGAGCAAACGAAAATTTGCCCTTGGGCTGAAAAACAGCCTTACTTCCGGGGAAAGAGTAAACCCGTCATAAAATGTCAAGCGGCATGAGTGCACATATGTCGCGTAAGCTGTCAAATTGCAAAAAAGTGAGACAAGCAGGCGATCTCAAATCATGGGACGGGAGCAGCACGGGCGGGCGGGAGGCGGGGGATAAAGGTACGGGAAGCGGGAGAGCATGGTATGGGAGGCGGGAGGTTCTGACCCCCCTGTTCCCCCCCGACCCTCATTGGTTGAAAAGACAGTTTGGTATGGTGCCTCCTAGGTGAAATAGAAATGAATTATTTTGAATAGCATACACTGTAGCATAATCATAAAAATTGGTGTAAGAACACTGCAATTTTCCACTAATTCAATTGCCAAGTTGTTATCGGACCGTTTGTTACTGGACAGTTCTATAAACAAGCCAATCACATTCAGAGTTGTAGTTTAGAGCAACCAATCATATTGAAAGTTGTAGTTTAATATCAGTGCGACATTAAACCATAACGCCTCCTTTGTCAATCTTAAATGCAAATTTTCCCTTTCTTTCAAAAGTTGGCTATTCTTGTTTTCTCGGTCGTTCGATTTTGTTATCACTCGTATGATTACAGACCCAATTACACTCCACTCAGTCTTATTACCATTACTTATGAAGAAGTTCGCTCTCCCACAAAAGTCAAATGAGTTTCAAATGAAGCAATGGGCCTCGTTACCCTACTGCGGTATAGAAATATAGTTTTAACGCTTAAATTTTCTTAGTGGCACTATGGAATTGAGCGTAATATCATTGTATCAGAGTGTGAAAAGCCTAAGTTAAGGTTTATGTATCGATCAAATTGAGACATCAACATTTCCCCGAGTAAACCCCGGGAATTTTTTTTTATTTGACAAGAGGATGTACAGAGGGAGAGGCGTGACATCAGTGGTGGGCTGGGAGAAGGGAAAATTGACCCCATATGCAAGAGTGGGGAGGGGAATTTGAACAAGTTTACTCCTCGAAACCATATTGAGACAAAAAAATATAAAGTGACAACCCCGTTCGTTTGTCAATGTTGTCGGTGGAGATAATAGCCCTCCAAAGGTCTATATGTCGTGTCTCAATCGCTTTTAACTTTCAGTTAAAACGGAGCCCCAGCGACCCGAAGGGTCGCCGAGAGGAGCTCCATTCCCGATATAGGAAAGAAAAGGAAACCCATAAATTGATTTTGTCTTGGTTATCATTGCTAGCATTATTGCTCGTGGGCGCGTACGCAAGAAGACTGCGTCGCGCACTACCATACTCCAGCTAAAAGGTACACATGCACCCTCGGTTTGTAGCGTCCCTCTTGATATTGGGCATCCATGTTATAGTCAATTGGCATTTGTTAAAACAAGGTATTCGCTGACCAGTATCACGTGACCATATCGAGGGCTCACGTTTAGAGCTTATCGAGGTCACCTGTGTTTTAAAGTTGACCACTGACTGAGTGCTGGTTTTTTTATTTGATCGCGGGCTCCTGTAAGGTTAACTAGTAAACAGTGCCGGGTTGTTCGGATACAGGTTAACACTAACCCAGGATTATAAAAGTTATCCGAAGTATAACTTTTTGCTGTGTACAAATGTCTTCAACTGCTTTTCTCAGTATATTTTGAGGACCTAGAGATTATTTAAACTCAAAACAGAAGGCCCAACAGTAAACGGAAAACCTCACCACAAAGTTAACAAAGTCAATCAAAAATCTCGTTTATCCTGGGTTAGCGTAATCGGGCGTTAAACAATCCAGCCAGAGCTCCGCTTTTAGGCTTGGCGAAATCGATATATTATAGAAAAACACATCTTAGAACACAGTGAAAGTTCAAAGTGGGAACCCATAACTCATTTTTGTCATTATGTCCCGGGTGTAGGGGCATTTGAACGTCTAAGATGGGATTTAGGTGGGGAATTTGCACGCTATGTTTTCTCCATGGAATGGAAACTTGAACAACCAAAACTTTCAAAGTTCAAATGCTTGGGAGGTTGCTGGGATTTTCCCGGGGGTTTCCTGAGAAGATGTTGAAGTTTTGGATTGACAAAGTGGATGATCCTCCTGACCGTGTCAAAATTTCCTCAACAGACATGTCAATTTCACAAGTGTCACAGCAACACTCTCCTGCATGTCTACTACTCCGGAAATATAAGAATCTCCGGATGCAGCCAATGCTGCAATCGTTGGTATTTTACGTTCAACGATGCCGAATGCAACTCCCCCGGTGCTATTGACGCTGCGTTGTACCAGGCTCACGCTGGAGACCTCAACAAACACGAGCACGGCCATATTGAAGGCTACTGCGGCGCCATTCCTGCAGGAAATGTCGCGGTGAAAATTAACGTCGGTAAATGTGTTGGCACTGGCCAGGCCCTGGGAAATGCTTATACAGGCTTTGGTTCGACTTCAAGAATCTTTGTTGGAGAGGTCTCACCACCCGATCAGTAAGACGAGCTCTCGTGGAGGGAACGTCAAACGAGCTGTGTTTTAGATTAACAGTTAAAAATATAAGTAAAAAAGAAACAGCTTAAGAAAGATGTATTGTCAAAGCACGCTGATAGATTAAGAGAAGTTAACCGCACACTGTTCCTTTTAGTGCAATAAAAGCAAAGCGGAAAAACAATGATTGTCACTGATGCTCTTATGTGCTCTACTTTTCTGTGGCATATCAGGCGGCCGCTTATCTCCAGTTTCTGTAGCATAAGGCAACCAGAAGTATTTTTACTTACCCGCTGGATGGGATGTTAGTCCATCACAAGGTTACCTCCAGCATTAACTAAATTCGCCGCTACCCATTTATACACCTGAGTGGAGAGAGGTACTGTTACAGTAAGGTGTCAGTTAAATGACCCTAGCTTAGTGGACAGGGCGCCCGCACGGTGTTCGAGAGGTCATGGGTTCGATTCCTCTTGGGTACTCAGATTTTTTCTTTGTCCCGCGCTCGTCAGTCTTGTTGATCGGTTCACTTGTCATATTTCATTATTGAGCCAAAAATTCACCATCGTTATTCACTTACTAAATTTCTTCTCCTGAAAAATGCGCATTAAAAATGTGTAAGTGAAATTTTGTTCTTGAACTGATGAAAAATTACGAACATCAAACACACATCTCTTTTAGAGCGGTTTTCACTCAAGTGTCGAACGGAATTCGCATTTACTTTGGTTTTGAAATAGATCACTACGCAATAGCCCTTTTCACGGTTAATTTTTCTCATTTGCATTACAATGCAATCCAACGTGGATGCGAGGCAATTTCGGGCTAAAACTACAAAATAGCCCGAAATAGCCCTTTTCACGGTTAGCTTTTCTCATTTGCATTACAATACATTTTAGCATGTATGCGAGGCATTTTCGGGCTATTTTGCAGTTTTAGCCCGAAATTGCCTCGCATCCACGTTGGATTACATTGTAATGCAAATGAGAAAAATTAACCGTGAAATGGGCTATTGCCTCGCATACGTGCTATATTTTATTGTAATGCAAATGAGCAAAGTTAACCGTGAAAAGGGCTATTGGCTTAAAAAAAAAAAACTTGTGCCACTTTGTCATCCAATCAGAAGCAAAATCGTGACTCACTAACACTCGTTTTCCCCGCGCTTTGCGTCAGCTACATATATTTTCCTCGAGTTTTGATTGGTTCACTGGATTGTCTGCGTCTTTTGTGATTGGCTAAAGCGGCTCGTTCGTTTTGATATTACGACGCTCCAATGAAAGCTGCTCTGGCGCATTTATTCTCTACCTAAGATTCCTGCGAAAAAAAAAGCCCTTTTGATGCCGTAATTAAACACAAATCCGAGTTCTGTTTCTGATTGGTTGTTGCTAGGTTTTGAATTTCCGCGATCAAGTAACAACCAATCAGATCCGTCGGTATAGATTTGTTGGGCCCAGTCCCCGGCATCTCTCAACTTGGAAAGAATTCAGCGTGCTAAGGGAGGCGGGTTGCTTTTTCAGCGTGGCATATCTTTAAAATAATCCCAGCAGTCTCGTGTTTTGATCTTTGCACAGCTAGGCCGCAATGAATTCAATAATGAGGCGACAAATTGTAAATGTAAAACTAACTAAACTGCTCAGTAGCTGATTTTTTGTTATCGCTAAAATGGCTCTTAGACAACGAGAGCAAGTTGTGTACTTGTACAAAAGGCAACAGTCAGGAACAAAATTGAAGTGTTAAGTCACGTGTAAACAACGATTTTACTTTGACATGGTGTGACCCCGCCCCCTCCCCCTTTTGAAAAATCCTGGCTACGCTCCTGGGTGCAGTGGATATCACGCCCGACTAGTATGCAGGGAGACGCGGGTAGAGAGAGACGTGCAGCCACCTGTAAGTTATCTACAGCTTTCTATCATTGTTTCAAAGGCTTTCCTGACTCAAACAGTTGCAGACGAATTTTGTCTTGGTTAAATACTTATGCCCCAGGAAATGATATTATATGAAAACGTATTTTTTTTTAATAAAAATGTTACTTTATAAAAACCCCAACGAATCAGAAAGCTCTGATATTTTGGGCTCCTCCGGCACTGCGTGCCTTTAAAGGATTCCTTCAAGAGAAGTTTCGCTTTAGTTTTGACCAGGATAGTTTCGGAAATGATGTTCCACGGAGGCGGAATTGGTACGAAATGGCATCCAATCAAGTTTCATGCCAGTGGATTATCCACGCAATGCTTTAGATCATACTTCACGAACTTGCTTGTACGTGTCCAATAAGACAAACCCTATAGCTTTCTCAACATAAAGCCACAGCGGTGTCTGATGAAGCCAGACAAAAATAAAGACAATGTAAGTGATGAGACGCAACATCACTTGCAACAGTTTTAATCAAACAACTGGGCCCGGCGTCGCACTTTAAGGGTCTTCATTAAAAAATTCTATTGAAGCATATTGTCAAAGGAAGCTGATAGATTACGGGAGATTTGTCTTTCTCTAGTTGTAAGTTTTAGCGCAATAAAAGCGAAGAGACACGTATTAATTGACATTGGTGATATTAAGTAAATTTTTCATACCAGCCAAGCGGCTCATCAGGCCGGAGCTTATCCCGGTTTCTAGCTGTGGCATGTAGAGACTAGAAATATTTCTTTTCTCCCCTGGATGGGATGCAGGTCCACCGCAGGGGTACCCTCAGCATTATTTGCTAGTATCTATTTGTATACCTGGCTGAAGTGAAGCACTGTGAGCACTTGTCTAAAAGCACAACGCAATGTCCCGGGCCAGGGGCCCGTTTCTCGAAAACCCCGGAACTTTTTCGGGTCCGTAAAGCCATTTTTAGTTTATCTGTATCTAAAAAACGGAGAAGTGCATGCACCTGAAACTCTTTCTACGAAGAGAACTTCTGTTCATATTAAGAATATGTGAATAAAACATCTCTGTAACCCTTGGGTTCGAGATTTTGCTATAGCTTTCCGGGCCCGATAAATTTCTGGGGCTTCCGAGAAACGGGCCCCAGGGCTCAAACCCAGACCGCTCGATCCAGAGTCAAGCGCACTAATCATGTCTTGTTCTAATCTAGTTTTCCAGGACACAGATGTGTCCCTTCTTTACCAAGAATGAAACATTAACGAGTGAAAATTTGACAGTTGGAAAACACAAATAAAATGACAAAGAAACATTTTAAACGAACAAGAAAGTCTTCGAGCGAGTGAGCCTATACGGTTTTAAAAACTTTCGATTAGATACGATATCAGCCTGGAGGGGGGGGGGGGGGGTACTCCCTTATAAGGGCTTAATAGGGACGTGCGGCCAGCCAGGGTATGTTTTTCTGGATTTTTGCCTTAAACAGGGTATCGAATTTATCATTTTTTGTCTTAATCAGGGTATCGATTTATCAATTTTTGTCTTAAATGGGATATCTTTTCTTGGACGATGAGCAGCAAAATATTTACAAGCTCTTGTAAATTAATATTGACTTCCGTTGACTTTGGCATTGATACCAGGCACATTAAATTTCCATTGATTACACAACCAGAAAGCCACGCAATTTGCAACCGCAACTTTTAAATTATGTCTTAAACAGGGCATCAAAAATCGGAATTCTGTCTTAAACAGGGTAGGAAAATCAGCGATATTTGCCTGAAACAGGGTCAGGGTATGAGGGGCCGGGCCGCACCTCCCCACCCAAGGATATATCGAGTACCTCCCCCCCCCCCGCGGGGGATATCAGACTCTTGACATAAATAGTTATTCATTTCTCAATCTCAGTTTCTTAGTTCTGAGGGGAAGAAGGCGCTATAGTGTCTCGCAAGGAAACGGTGTATTTTCTCCTAAATAAATCCCTTACTGACCAAGTTTATCCGTTCAAGATATAGAGGGTGTTACATGACCGCGCGTGGATATGAATTTTATCTTCGAGTGTTCAACTCGATATCTCACTCGTTCGCTGCGCTCACTCGTGAGATATCGAGTCGAACACGAGAAGATGAAATTCATATCCACAAGCGGTCATGTAATATTCTGTTTATTATATAAACTCCGGATAAACTCCTGTGAAAAAAGGCGCGATTTATTATGTAACCATAACGACGGTGATCTCTTCACGTGTGAAGTTAACATGTTATCTTCACGTGTGAAGATATGAAGTTTTCGCGGGAAAGCTCAGTTGGTATTTCACTGGTGTTTATATAATAAGGCTGAATGTTAAAACGAACATGAAAATGCTCTCCCATAAGTGGGCACTCAACGTACTGAATTGCAGATCGTACAAGTTTGGCGGGCAATGAAAATAAATCAACAAAAGTGTAGAGTGGTTGAATTGATGGAATATTGTAACGGTGCGGCGTTTTAACCATACGGCAATGCATTGAAGAATATTTTTTATCTAACTGTTTACAGTTTCGTGTTAACGGTTTTATTGCTTTTTTTTAGGTTTTGAAGAATAATAATGTAAAACTAATTAAACTCCTCAGTAGCCGATCTTTTGTTATCGCTAAAATGGCTATTTTAGCCAGCTTGTTACCAGGGCGCTTATTTCCGAAGACTTATTTCTTAACCTGAGTTTCGGATTTACTTCAAAGAACCAAGCCGTTTGTTAGAAAAAAGAGGTTATTCCAGGTAACCAGGTTTGACTGTAATACTAAAAACAACAAGCGATATTTTACCAATACTGCGATGCCAATATTTGTGAAATATTTATCGAGTTAGCTTGAAATGTAACTATAATTTGACAACAACTGTCTTCGTTATATGTTAAGCTGTTTCAATAGTCACGTTTCATCTTCTTGGAGCTCAATTTTAATCATGAAAGGGCCTGATTTCCGAAGCAAGACAATGATTCCGTTGGTAGCGGATGACAAACTTGCCTACTATGCCCTACTCTATAGCATTTTTTGTAGTCTTTTGTTAACACCTGTGCTCGTTGATGGAAACTTTTCCTTCACCAACATTAGCCTTAAAATTACTTAATTGAAAATTCCTATTAGAAAATAAACTAATCAAGAGACCTTTAGAAACATATTTCACTATAAAAGTTAACGTTAAAAAAACAACATTTCAACCGTTCGAGGGTCATTTTGAAGTTGAAAAGTAAAAATTTTTGTATTTAAGTATCTACAATCGATTATAAAAATGCTATTAAATGAGATACTGAGCAAAACTATAAAATATTTACATAGGAAGCGATGCATGGAAAAAGCGGCATGAATGATAAGGAAAACGTTAAGGCGATAAAAACGATATAAACAATCGAAAATAAGAACCTTAGTTAGCAATAAGTTGGTTCAAAACCATTTTGTGAATAACAGCAAATCGTCTATCCAGGAATTTAGTAAGTTTTATTTACAAAAGTTAGAAAGACATGACATTGATCTTATGCTCTGCGTGCTCCAAAAACCGCCCTATTTTTGCAATTGTCAAACATCTCGTCATTGAAAAATGTCAGTATTATTGAAACTCAGTTTACATGCTGCCAAGACATAACTGCACGTATTTTGCTCAAGATAGAAATTTTAAGAATCCTGTAACGCCAGCCGAGAGAGTGTTAAGCTAATGAATCGTTTCTAGAATTATTTTTATTTCATTTTTCATAGGTTTTTCTTATTACATTCTTTTTCACCGATAGTTAGCACATTTGTAATTAAACGGGCTTTTAGCCATAGAAGTTTGAATGAACGATAATTCACCAATTTGTGCGTAGTAATAACATGTTTGCTTTAGATGTCACTTTAATGTAAAAATATCAGTTTTCGCAGTGTTTAAGTTGATTTTTAATCGTAATGTTTTGTCCTTTTAGTTTGGAGCTCAATTTTCAATGAAAGCATTTCTGAACTGAAAGGATATTAAATTCCCCCAAGAGCAGATGACAAACTTGATTAGTCAACCCTACTTCTTCACATTTTTGTCATCTTTTGTTTACAGCTGTTATCTTTGATCCTAATTTTCACACACTTCATGGCCTTAAAATTGACATTAGGAATGCAGGACTGTTTGTGGGTCTTGACATTAATTCTGGATGGTTTTAAGTTCCCTAAAGTTTCTAGCATAAGGACAAATTTCCAGTTTTTTCCCCTCGACCAAAATATTTCGTTAAGTGAATATTAAAAGCCTACCCAGACAATGTAGTTGGGCATGCGCAGTTTTCAGTCTTTACAAGTACCGTAAGATATCACAGTTGGAACTTGAGCTTCAGTAATATGAAATTTCATATTTACAGCTGTCAATTTCGGGCTCAACAATTTTATTATTAGGCCTATTTAAATCAAGGCAAAGCAACAAAGAGCATTCCGTTCTCCACAGGGAGCTAAGCTGTTGAGAAGTTTTGGACTATCTCGAAAGAGTACTTAAAGGGTAAACCTTCAACGACAAAATTCTAGCGCGGTAAGTTTTCTTGTTACTAGACTTCTTGCATTTTAAATTTGCCTTCAATTAAATGCTCCCATTTCTAGGTAGACTAGAGGAAACTGTGAGTTTCTTTCTGCATCTCATTCCATTTCGTTTCGCAGAGTAGAAAGAGACCGCTTAACCAGAATCAAATCATTAAGGGACCCCTGTTACTCTTGGCTTCTATGTTAACATTTCAGCAGTTTTCTATCTCGGAGTCTCTTTCTCAGGAGGACAGTTTCGTAGCAAAGAAGGGGCAAGAATTTACACCGACTTACATTATTTTTGCAACCATGAACTATTTTTTCACAAGTATTTGTCACATTTACTGTTTAAGAGGCTTTCTCTCTAAGAACCACCCACTAAAATTCGCTTAAAAAATAATTTTGCCTGAAACTCTGGCAACTGAAAGACTTCACCAAGGTTAGAATAAAAACAGATTTGGTTTGATTTGAAATGATTTTCTAGTCGCCATTTAATATTTCGCCTCGTCAGGGCCTGTCGCGCCATCTCCAAAAGCATAAAATTGGCATTTTTCGTGACGCTGTAAAATATTTCATTCGCAACATCTAGTAATGAGTTTCGGCTTATGCCATTTTGTTCATAAACCTTTCTAGTTTTCCAAGAGACTAACCAATTTTTTCTTAAATTAAGTGGGAAGACGAAATCAAGAATATTACTGAACACTATTAATCGCCATCGAACGATGGCTGGAAATGTCCTTCACTTAGAAGCAAATTTTTAAAATTTAGGACCTAGCTGAAACCTCTGGCCTACACAGCCGCAAAGTGTAGTCCTTTATCGGCAAAAATATTCAAAAGCCCCTGTACGATTTCAGCATTTCAAAAGTTATGGCCGTTTGTATCAGCACATGTACGAGCATTTCCGACATTCAAGTCTCTATCAAAATCGACCAATCTCGAGCAGATTTTATAGCAACTTCAGCTTACCTGCTTCGAAAATTGGGTTTATTTCCAGCTTCAGTCATTTTTCAGTCATTTCCAAGAAATAAATTGAGAATATTGGTGGTCTCCTTTTTTGAACAAGCAAACTAATAAGAAAACTTGGCTTTCTTATGTTGTTGTGTGGCCTAATCCTTTGTCTTCCACTACAATTTTGATTGCCCAATTCCTGATTTGAATGGGTTCCTCCGGAAATAACAAATAGGAAAGTTCCGCTTTCTCATGTTACTGTGTGGTTCGATCCTTATTCCTCCACTACAATTTTCATTGCCCAATTGCTGATTCGAATGGGTTTGTCAACTACTCCGGTTGGCAATCGTTTTTATTCCTTGATCAACACACATTAAATATTCTCTGAAAAAATATCGAGCTAAATTCGCGATTTTATACTTATGTAAATCTAGAAAGTTCCAAAAGCGTCTCTGCATATATTACAGATTCCAGGACAATGCAGACTAATGAACAACACTCTAATCTATGCTGCGAAACACCTAAAAGGCGACAGAATGAATTGGATTACGTAACAATTATGCAACAGGGGTCCTCCGGAAATAACAAATAGGCTACATAATTCGTAACGTAGTTTGTCAGTAGGTCCACATCAGCCTCTGGCTGCCTCTAGTCTAGCCTACTATACCAGATAAAGTATGTATGTATGTATGTATGTATGTATGCATGCATGTATGTATGTATGTATGTATGTATGTATGTATGTATGTATGTATGTATGTATGTATGCATGCATGCATGCATGTATGTATGTATGTATGTATGTATGCATGCATGCATGCATGCATGCATGCATGTATGTATGTATGTATGTATGTATGTATGTCTGTCTGTCTGTCTGTCTGTCTGTCTGTCTGTGTGTGTGTATGTATGTATGTATGTATGTATGTATGTATGTAGGTATTTATAGAACAACAAGCAAATTATGAAGAAACTTCTGCTTTCTCATGTTGCTGTGCGGTTATATAAGGCGCTTTCAGAGTAGATTCGTATTAGTCAGACCAGTAGGGCGAAACGAAGACAGTAAACGGGAAACATTCAGTTTTATAGACGGTATGTTTCACGGTAGTTATAATAATGACTTGAATAACTGAACGACGAAACACAGAATCACGTTCATAACTATCTGCTCCATTGAAGTGCATTACACCTGTAAAATCTTCCAGCACTAAAAGCAAACCGTCTACTCGCAGTAGTGCTCTAGAACTTTGTTTCGTCTTTATTTTACAGACTGCCATGGTTCGTAACACTGTCCTACGCATTGCACTGTGCCTTTTGGTTCTTCATTCGTTGTGCTATCATACACTTGCCGGCTCATTTAAAGAGTGTACTTGGAAGAAGGAAGACGGCAAAGATGAAGGCGTCATAGCGGTGAGTCGTACTTTAACAAAATAACATTTTAACACTCAATTTTTATGTTAAAACGTAATTAACAAATTCTCTGCAGTTTAAACAGACATTGCAATTCTCTTGCCTTTTGCCCTATCACTCATTGATTGAAAAAACAGTCTGATATCGATATGGTGCCTTTTAGATGAAACAGAAATGAATTATCTTCAATAACATAATCATAAAAATTACAATTTCCTCGATTGTAATTGGTTAAAAAAAAAACTCCGATACAGTTCCACTAATTCAATTGCCAAGTTGTTATCGGAGAGCTTTGTTATTGGACAGTTCAACAAGCCGATCACATTCAAAGTTAAAGTTTAATATCAGAGTGACATTAAACCATTTACGCCTCCTTTGTCAGTCTTTTTATGCAAATTTTCCCTTTCTTTTAGAACTTGGCTATTCTTCTTTTCTCAGTCGTTCGATTTTGTTGTCACTCGTAAGATTACAGACCGAATTAGACTCCACTCAGTCTTATTACCATTACTTATGAAGATGTATGCCCTCCCACAAAAGTCAAATCAGTTTCAAATGAAGCAATGGGCCTCGTTATACTACTGCGGTATAGAAATATAGTTTTAACGCTTAAATTTTCTTAGTGGCACTATGGAATTGAGCGAAATATCACTGTATCAGAGTGTGGAAAGCCTAAGTTAAGTTTTATTTATCGATCAAATAGAGACATCAACATTTCCCCGAGTATACCCCGGGAATTTGACAAGAGGACCATACTCCAGCTAATAGGCACACATGCATCCTCTGTTTGTAGCATCCCTCTTGATATTGGGCATCCATGTTATAGTCAATTGACACTTGCTAAAACAATGTATTCGCTGACCTGTATCACATGACCATCATGATCAGTGGCTCACGTTTAGAGCTTATCGAGGTCAGTGTGTTTTAAAGTTGACCACTTCTTTAAGGTTAACTAGTAAACAGTGCCGGGTTGTTCAGATGCAGGTTAACGCTAACCTAGGATTATAAAAGTTATCCGAAGAATAATTTTTTGCTGCATATAAATGTCTTCAACTGCTCTTTTTTTAGTATATTTTGAGGACCTAGAGATTATTTAAACTGGAAACAGAAGGCCAAACAAACTGAAAGCCTCACCACAAAGTTCAAAAAGTCAATAAAAAATCTCGTTTATCTTGGGTTAGCGTAATCGGGCGTTAAACAATCCAGCCAGACCTCCGCTTTTAGGCTTGGCTAAATCGATATCTTATAGAAAAACACATCTTAGAACACAGCGAAAGTTCAAAGTGGGTGCCCATAACTCATTTTCGGTCATTATGTCCCGGGTGTAAGGGCATTTGAACGTCTAAGATGGGATTTAGGTGGGGAATTTGCACGCTCTGTTTTCCCCATGGAATGGAAACTTGAACAACCAAAACTTTCAAAGTTCAAATGCTTGGGAGGTTGCTGGGATTTTCCCGGGGGTTTCCTGAGAAGATGTTGAAGTTTTGGATTCACAAAGTGGATGATCCTCCTGACCGTGTCAAAATTTCCTCAACAGACATGTCAATTCCATAAGTGTCACAGTAACACTCTCCTGCATGTCTACTACTCCGGAAATATAAGAATCTCCGGATGCAGCCAGTGCTGCAATCGTTGGTATTTTACGTTCAACGATGCCGAATGCAACTCCCCCGGTGCTATTGACGCTGCTTTGTACCAGGCTCACGCTGGAGACCTCAACAAACACGAGCACGGCCATATTGAAGGCTACTGCGGAAGCATTCCTGCAGGAAATGTCGTGGTGAAAATTAACGTCGGTAAATGTGTTGGCACTGGCCAGGCCCTGGGAAATGCTTATACAGGCTTTGGTTCGACTTCAAGAATCTTTGTTGGAGAGGTCTCACCAGCCGACCAGTAAGACGAGCTCTCGTGGAACGTCAAACGAGCTGTGTTTTATATTAACAGTTAAAAATAGAAGCAAAAAAGGAAACAGCTCAAGAAGAATGTATTGTCAAAGCACGCTGATAGATTAAGAGAAGTCAATCGCTGTGTTCTTCTTAGCACAATAAAGGCAAAAGGGAAACATAATGATTGTCACTGATGTTTTTAGTCTAATTTCTAGGTCACAGACATATCCATACTTTTCTGACACTGAAACACTTATAGGGAACTTAGATTGCTTTAATTGCACTTTTATAGTAATTAATCAACTTTGGGGTAGACCACTTTGTTTCCGAGCTCCTTAATTAAACGAGCATACGAACCAAGTGGCGCTTATCTCCGATTTCTGTAACATAAAGCCCTGGTCAAACGGCTCATGATAGTCGATGATAGTCGATGATAGTTGAGCGCGCGCTTCCGTTTGACCACCAACTATCGTGCACTATCATTGACTATCATCAACTATCATTCAGTTTGAGCTTGTTCAAATTCTTCATGATAGTCGATGATAGTTTTTCTCGTTTGACCACGCGTACGATAGTCCATGATAGTTTTTCGGTCAGCTGTTTTGGTAATCACTGGCCCGATAGCGGTCAGAAAACTTGCTGCCGCTCTCTTTCGTCACGAAAAATTCATACTTTTACAAGTTTGTCTTACGAGAAGCCGTTTAGTAATCACATTTTTACACGGAAAGAGCTCGG
>JAHPZR010008534.1:0-7500 GCA_019787425.1 Platygyra sinensis
GCTCCCACACAGTCAAACAAACAGTGAGTTAATTAGGCGTCAGTTTATAAAAATTTTATTTTTTCATTTTGTCAGAAGTCTAAGCCAACAAAAACCTCACAACATCTGATAAAAACCATAACACATCAAGAGAGTAGTTATCTGAAACTTTTAAAATTGCAAAGTAGATTGTTTTCAATTCATTTGAGTTCCCAATAAAGCTACTTCCCACCTCTCGCATTTACGCATATGTGAGACAACCTTGTTTTTTTCTATCATTGCCAAACTGGCAGTAAAATGTAATTGCTACCATTTCGTGCGGTTATATATCTGGATAGGTGTGTTCTATTCGGTTGGTCCGTCTGCAAAAATTTAGCCGCGCTACTCTTCTGAGTTTATAGTCCTGGACCCCAAATTGTACCAAAAGCTTGATTTTATGGTCTTTCAGTTGATAATTGCTCAATTTATCAGCTACAATTGTGAAAAATTGCGCTGTAAATAAACATCAAGTGAGCTAAACAGCTGAATATGACAGGATGCTACACCTATAAACTGTGTCAATTGAGATTATTTTCTCTCAATGCAGTTATTTTGCCTCCATGAACTGTCCGAAAAAACAACTTCTGAAACCATTTCACGGAAAGAGAGGCGGATCTGATCAGTGTAGTTCTCTCAGCTTTGAAATACTTGCTAAAACATGAATCTCTTTTGCACAAGCGTTACTTTCCGTTTCAGACTGATCGCCGCTCTAGATATTCAATTTGAGCATGTGTCACTGAATCACAATTACAAGAGGGTTTACTGCTATACTACAGATAAACTAACTAGCATAGTTGCTAAAAGTTGTGAAACCAAAAATTTGACGTGAAATAAATTTGTCGTCTCTTCGGTAACATACACATGCCTAACAACACACTGATCGAACGCTGAATGTTTAAATTTTTGCTAGCGCTAAGCTTTACCTCGTGTTCATATTCAAAACGACTTTGCAGTTTTATATTTTTTGTGGTCATAGTCTGCTTCATGATCTTTTTGACGTTTCATGGTCCACTAAGTATGATTGATTTTTTTACTGTGGGCGCCCTTAAACTTTGCTCTGCCATATTTTCCCGCTCCCTTTTTCTGCATTTCGCTTGAAGATTGATGAGGAGCGACCGCGCCTCATTTCCGTTCTTAAAATAATAACTATTATTATTGTGTGATAAAGAGGTTTGAGCCAAATTGAAAGAGCTGTAAAATGTCTGACAATTGTTTATTATTCAATTCTCCTATCCTTTAGACATTATAGATCAAAATTAAATGTGATCAACTTTTTCTGTCTCAAGTACATGTAAATGAAAAGCGCCGCTATAAATACCATGGTACAGAAAATGCTCGCCCATCTTTATTTGGAACCAGCTGGTTAAGGTGAATGTCAAATCAAGTTAAAATGAAGACTCGAAGCATAGCCATTATTTTATATTATTCATTCCTGATTTCAATTCGAATCGTGTTTTATTTCCGTAAGCAGTCATTCAAAGCTTCTAGCTACAAGACTGTGAGCAGCGGGTCACACTGGAGCCACTCTACGTTCTATTGCTTCTATGTTCAGTGTCTTTTTATGTTCTTATCTTCTATGTTCTTCAGGTTCGCTTGGTAACGTGAAAGGATTTTCTCATCTTTCCTCTTTGCGTTTTCTTTAGAGTGCTGTTTCTTTTTCACTCAATAATATCCCAGAGTTTTAGCCGTATTTAAAAGCAGGTGTCTGCAGCATGAAAAATATTTGAGTATCCCACGTGATAACATGTTTGACCGAAGCTTCCTGTTTATATGCGGCTCCCACACAGTCATCAATGACTTAATTAGGCGTAAGTCTACAGACAGTTTTCCTTTTTGTGAAAACTAAGCCAACAAAAATCTCACCGCCTTTTGGGGTAACATCTGATAAAACATTAACATATCAGAGAGCAGTTACCTAAAACTCAATATTGCAAAGTATATACTTTAATTCATCTGAGTTCCCAATAAAGCTACTGTCAGCTGAATTTTAGAATTTTAAGCGCAAAACATCATTTATTTCACTGTTCTAGCTTTTGTTGTAAGCTTCTCAATACAGTTCAAAGACAATAAAGTACTGAATATACTTTCTTTATGATTTTGTTTCATTTTAACGCATTAGGTGCTCCGCTCAAGGTAAATGTTTCCTTATTTGTTGTTTTGTTTTTTTAACGCGAACCGTGTAAACTCTTGTCATTTTTCACACTCTCCTTTCAATTCAACAGCCTTAATTCAAGAGGCAGCGAAATTGTAATGATAATACAGAGTGTTGCATCTGGTTGGAATCAGCCTCTGTAGCTCGTTGGATTCTGCGAGGATGTGCTTCGTCGGCCTTTTGGCGGCCGAGGTTCATTGGAAACAGAACTTCTATGACCCAGTTAAAAACATGCTCAGTTGCTTGCCGCGAAAACGTCAAGTCACGTCACACTGACAAAATGCTCCTTGAATAGTTTTATGAAAAGTCAGAATATTTCCCCGCTGTAAATGTTATATTAAAACAGGTAGAGTCCGGAGTCTAGGCCAAAACTCACAGCTGATACCGATCCGCCGTATTGTAGAAATCCGCGAATCCGTTCAATTTATCGTAGAAATCCGCATGCCCACAATCCGTACGCTTTTTGAAAATACCCTCGAGACGAACATAGAGAAAAGTGGCGATAAAAAAGAGATAAACAGAGGGCGATTTCTTGTAATTCGTAATTCACTTTATTGTTTCCTAATCCTAAGAAACCTACAAATGAATCCCAAGCAAAATGTCAAGAGAACGACCATACTTCAACTGTTCCTTAAAGCAAGTTTCTCTTCAGTACGCTGAAATAAAAGTATTGAAATAAATAAATATTATTTACAAGATATAACTCCTAATATAACAAAATTACAAGTGAAGTGTTCATAATAACTTCAAAATGATTGAAAACTTAGAGTTCCAAGAAAGGTTTAAGACCGTTCTGCAAAGTTTCTTTAAGCTATAGGATACATTAAATGCAATTCAAAGCAATTTTAAATTAACCTTATTTTTACAAGTTTAATGTCGGACTCTTATACTCTCGTTTGATTATCTCGACTGCTAAGAATCATCATCTGTTACTGCGCTGTTAGAAAAAAAAATTTTTAACTGATGAGAGTCTTGACTCCTATACGATAATTTCTGCTGAAAATCAAACAGATGCAAGGATTCACGGCACAATTTGTGCAAAGCATCACATAAGCAACATATGAAAAGTATAACAAGCCACAAGACCGTAAGTCCGATGCAAAGATGACGACAAACCTGTCGATAAAGAAGGGAAGCCCGCACACTGCAAACCCTAACACAATAGCAATGGCCATCTTTAACACATTTCGTTCCCTTTGTTGGCGTTGTTGTCTAGCGTTGGCCGATCGCTCGCCTGGAATCTTCTGTGACCTGAGCTTGATATAGATGATAATGTAAAGTATGGCTATCAACACCAACGGGATTAAATAGAATATAATCACAATTGGCACGATGTAATGCTCAAAGGATGAGGATTCTCCAAAGATATCTTTCCAACGCAGCTCACACGCCAACCTTCCTGGATATTTAACAAGTTTATAGGCAAAGAGATATGGGGAGTGGACAGCCATCGCGATGAACCAAGTGACGAGAATAAAGAAACGGCACAGCTTTGAACTGATGGGTGGAGAACGGAGGGGAAATACCACAGCTCCAAAACGATCCACTGCTATCAGAACCAGGCTCTGAACAGATACACCCAAAGAGACAAGTGGTAAGAAGGTTGCCACCTTGCATAAGGCCTGGCCAAGAGGACCACCGATCAGCCAGGAGTTTATGTAGAGCAATTGAATATCCAAAGGAATCCAAAAAATCGGAAACAGCAGATCGGACATGGCCATGTTGAATATTAAAAAGTTGATGGGCTTTCTCATGGTTTTCGTCTTGTAGACAATTATTCCAATGAGGGTGTTCCCAGCCAGCGAAACAAGAAAAACCAGACACAAAGCAGAGGTTAAGCCGATTTTTTCTGCTGTAGGATTCCGGTAACAGCTCAATGGCTGTGTTCCAATTATCGTTTTGTTCAAGTCTTGTGTCATGGTCGTTCAGTTTCTAGTTTTCTGCTCTTCTGCTCACGAGTAACTTTTCTTCAGGTTTGATCAAATTCAGTGAGAACGTCGTCTATTTATATTCCCGCCCAAAGGCGGAATAATTGTTTGCTTTCAGATTGTTATTTGCGCGAAAATAATTACGTAACAATTTGGCATGTTTTCACGACACTCACTCGTTCAGTCTCTAGTTTTCCGCTCTTCTGCTCACGACTAACTTTTCTTCTTGTTTGATCAAATTCAGTAAGAACGTCGCAGCTCAGGAACACCTGGATAACACCACGTGATAACATGTTGCAAATAATTGACAGAAGCTTCCTGTTCATATGCGGCTCCCACACAGTCAACAAACAGTGAGTCAATTAGGCGTTAATTTATAATTTTTCATCTGAATTATCAATAAAGCAACAGCAACCTGAAGCATTTACGCTTTTATGAGACAACCTTGTGTTTACTATCATTTCCAAAACTGGTAGTAAAATATAATTGCTACCATTAACTTATGCAAAGCATTTCAAAACTCGCCAAATTTAGTGCCATTAGGGAAAGTTCATTTAATAGGACAAGGCGGGGGGGGGGAGGGGGGTTGAAGATATTGAGGGGGGCTCCGAAAATTTTTACACACCTGAACGGGGGGGGGGAGCTCTGAAAAAATTGTTGGGCTAGGAGAGCGGCTCTAAAATTTTTACTACCAAAGCGGGGGAGGGACTCCTACAAATTGAACCGCTAGCGAGGGGGCTACTAAAATTTTCAAGCTTCGAGTTTCAAAATCTTCATTCCCCTCCCCTTGTCATATTAATGAACTTTCCCTTATTAAGACTAAATTTTTCCCGCGAGAATTCTATTTTTAACGTCACGCTGCAATTTGGCAAGTTTGAAATGCTTGCATAAGTTAATCCCGAGTCAAGCTTAAATATTCTATTTTGCATTCCACCTAACTATTTTGTGGAGATCTTTCAGCAAATCATGGATAAACAATGGCAGAAAGTCGGATATAAGGTGATATTTTTCCGGTAAACATTTGGCCGGGAATATGTCTGTCAAATGATTTATTTTGGACTTTGCGAGACCAATTACTCCGATTTGCTGTAGATACCAATTGTAACTAAACTGAAATATTGATATCAGTGGAATTAAGACTATCAGAAAAACGTATTTTTGTTGAAATAAATGCCGCACTTTTGAAAAACGACTCGCTGAAAATGGCTAAAAATTTGGGTTCACGCTCCGTAACGATTCGGCGATATTTGGCACCTCGTGACAACCATAGAATTAAAGTGAAAACAACTTCAAATATATCTCAGTCCAACTAATAAGGGGCCAAATATTATCGCACCGAAAATAAGAGTTTCTGGAATATGTACGAAGTATATTTTAGGCTCACCTAAAGTTACCCGAAATTTCGGCCATTTTAGACCGCTTGAGAGGCCCAAAAATCATGATGCGGTGATATCTCGAAGAAAAACGAAT
This sequence comes from Platygyra sinensis, assembly GCA_019787425.1. Classification (NCBI taxonomy): domain Eukaryota; kingdom Metazoa; phylum Cnidaria; class Anthozoa; order Scleractinia; family Merulinidae; genus Platygyra; species Platygyra sinensis. The sequence continues at coordinate 5,569 of JAHPZR010008534.1, forward strand.
GCCTACCTCGCCAAATATCATGAGTGTTAATACTTTCGGATACCTTTTATACCGACCTCGATCTTTTGGTTCTGCCCGGATGTTACTGATACCGGGAACGAAGAACGGGAAACGGGAACGGGGAACGGGGAACCGTGAACGGGAACGGGGGGAACGGGGAACCGGGAAACGGGGAAAGGGGAACCGGGAAACGGGGAACCGGGAACGGGGAGAACCGGGAACGGGGAACCGGGAACGGGGAACGGGGAAAACTGGGAACGGAGAACCGGGAAAGGGAAACCGGGAACGGGAAACCAGGGAACGGGGAACGGGGGAACGGGGAACGGGGAACGGGGAACGGGGAACGGGAACGGGGAACGGGGAACGGGCAACGGGGAACGGGGAACGGTAACCGGGAACGGGCAACGGGCAACGGGCAACGGGCAACGGGCAACGGGCAACGGCAACGGGCAACGGGCAACGGGCAACGGGCAAACGGGCAACGGGCAACGGGAGTCGGGCAACGGGCAACGGGAGTCGGGCAACGGGCAATGGGCAACGGGCAACGGGAGTCTGGGAACGAGTGTACAGCGGTAACCCGCATGAGAATTCAAAATGGCTTACGAAGGAAACAAAGAGGGAACAACTGAAGAAGTGTCACGGTTATAAAGGTGAGTTTCTGCTGGCTGTGCACCCAGATGACTGTACGTTTTTGTTAGCGTAGAGTCCGATTGCTGATTTGCAGTTGTCACCCCATCAAAAATATAAATCGTAGCCATTCAATAAAACGAAGATGATTGATGAAAAAACGATCTCGCCAAGATTTAGTGTCTGTGCGGTTGTTCACTCGCCCAAATTTATAGAGCATTGTGCGGAGACGCCAAACAGAAAGACCTGTTTAGTTGTCAAAACCTTGAGCAATAACTCATCTTTAACCTACTCGAGACCCTTATCGAGCCGCCATTAATGCCACGCAACGCGTAAACTTGGAGATTCTTGAAAACTTGTGTAAAGCTTGATTAATCGAGTTTCGTACGCGTTATTTTCTTATTAATCGAAAGCAGTGATAAACGGCTTGCTAATAAGCGACTGCCCTTTTAAAATAACAAAATAACTCCCAATATGCATGGAATGAAACATATATATTGGCAAATTGATATTATGAAAGTTGGGTATGGTTTGCATGAACAACCCCAAGTTGAAGACCATAAATGTTTGTAGCAAAAATAATTGTATAGGTCCCCTATGCCAGGTCACACTTTCAGGAAATTCTTGTTCAGCTTACAAGTCAAAGATTAATGTACTGTATTTGTAATTATTTTGCAGACAATGTGGTGAACACGATTTGAATGTTAAAGTAAAAGGTCTACTAACAAATTTGCTGCAGACATTGCCACTTGCAATATGAATGCTTAGACTGATGAGAGTTAGAGATTTCTCTTCTCCCAGTGCTTGTGTGTTGGATGTAACTCACATTTGCTCTGAGTATAGTGTCTATTCCTGGGTTCTCAGTAAATGTGAGATCATGTACATGTAAAAGAGAAAACATGCTAAAATGAAGAGAAGGCCTGGTTTAGTTACAAATAATATACCTCACACTATCTACAGTGGTTGCAACTTACTGGTAAATTGTAGATGGGAGATGTGAAAAAAAAAACCCGACGGACTTACTTCTACTTGAAAATAATAATTGAATTCCAAGGTGTGGTTAAACTGACTTGCAAAGTACTGGCAGGCACAAAATAATAGCAATAATAATAATTATAATATATAAATAAAAACAGCACAAAAAAATATATTCCGGAGTCAGCAGCCAACATTAAGTTCACCTGTAGATTATAGTTAATTGCGATCTATATTTTGTTTAACTGGAAGATTATCCACCATAGTGAATTAGCAATGAATGAATAGCTGATGGCTTCATTGCATGTTCGCATATTACACCTCAATAAC
>JAHPZR010008534.1:12500-19015 GCA_019787425.1 Platygyra sinensis
TTAAAGCTTTTAGCTACAAGACTGTGAGCAGCGGGTAAGACTGGAACCACCGACTCAGTGTCTGTTTCATGTTCTTATAGACTTCTTATCTTCTATGTTCTTCAGGTTCGCTTGGTAACGTGAAAGGATTTGCTCATTCTTTCCTCTTTGCTTTTTCTTTAGAGTAATGTTTCTGTTTCTCTCAATAATATCCCAGTTAGAGTGTTTATGTTGTATTTTAAAAGGAGGTGTCTGCAGCACGAAAAATATTTGAGTATCCCAGGTGACAACATGGTGCAAATGATTGACAGAAGCTTCCTGTTATATGCGGTTCCCACACAGTCATCAGACAATGAGTTAATTAGGCGCCAGTTTACAGATATTTTCTTTCCTGAGACACAAACTCCAAGACAACTCCAAGTTCACCGCTGTGGCGGGTAACATCTGGTAAAACATTCGAAAACCATTCAGTGTATTAAGTTAAGAAAATTTAATGTCGTAGGAGATGAATAAATAAGGACACTTCTCCAAGTTTTAGGTCTGTACGTCTTCCTAAAATTCAAATATTTGTCGAAATATTTTGCACAAATTTACCAGAGTCGCCATGTTGGTGTGCCTCCAAGGGACACAACATGGCGCTTGGGAAAATTGCGTAGCATCTAGGAACTTACTTTGGCTATCTAGGCACTGGTTATCTGAATGATCAAGCAAACATTTAAATAAGCACTTTTCCTAATACTTTTTAAAACTTCCAAAAATTCTCAAAGTCGGAAGATAAGTATTTTTTGACAAACACGTTCATAGCTTTATGTCACGGACCGCTTCAACTCTGAAATTTAAAATGTGCCTGTTTCTAGTAGCCTGCGCTGCAGACGAAAACTAAACCTCGGCATAGTCCGTCTGCGAATCAGCGACCATTAGCATGTTCCACCCCCTGCGTGTTACCAAGGTTTTTTTTATGATAGGTTCTAATTGGCTCTTGCATATGGCTGTTCTTTCGTGCACCGTGATTGGACGAGTGGATCTCGTGGAACCGCGTAACCATGGTTCTGCGAGATCCACTCGTCCAATCACGGTGCACGGAAGAACAGCCATATGCAAGAGCCAGTTAGAACCTATTATAAAAAAACCTTGGTAACACGCGGGGGGGGGGGGGGGGGGGCGGGGGTGGAACAAGCTAACGGTCGCTGATTTGCAGACGGACTATACCGAGGTTTAGTTTCGTCTGCAACGCAGGCTTGTTTCTAGAGGAAGCAAGATATTGAGCTGAAAAGTTGTTAACAGATATAAAGTTACCCCCTCTCATGTCTGATGAAGATAATAACTTTGGTGGGTCTTAAGTTTTGGATTTTAGAAAATCATGGATGAAGCTACTCTCAGCTGAATTTAGAAGTTTAATCGAAAACCATTACTTACTCTACTGTTCTAGCTTTTGTCGTAAACTTTCTCTGCCAGCATTTTCAATACAGTTCAAAGACAATAAAGTACTGAATATATTTTCATTATGATTTTGTTTCATTTTATCCTATTACGTGCACCTCTTAAGGAAAATATTTTCTTTTTCGTTTTGTTAACACCAACCGTGTAAACTCTTGTCATTTTAATTATCACACTCTCCTTTCAATGCAACAGCCTTAATTCAAGAGGCAGCGAAATTGTATTGATAATAAAGAGTGTTGCACCTGGTTGGTATCAGCCTCTGTAGCTGGCTAGATTCTGGGCGCATGTGTTTTGTTTCATCGGCGGAGGCTGAAAAGCCCTTTAAAAACATGCTTGCCGCAAAAACGTCAAGTCAGGTAAAAAATTATTGATTGACGCACCAAAATGTTCCCTGAATAAATTTATGAAAAGTCAGAAAGTTTCACCGCTATAGATGGAATATTAAGTTTGAAATGAGCACTGGTATTTTGTGCCCACACCGGACCCTGCACCTGCTAAAATGGGTAAAGTGTTGATAAGGCGGGGGTCCACCTGAAAGCCGTATTTTGGTAAGGTATTATGTTTTTAATGCAAATATCTCGTTTAAGTTTCAAGCAATCAAGAATCTCTATGCTCATTTCACATATCTATGTTTTAGGTCGTTTTGTTAATTTTTGGGGGATTTTTAGGTATATTTGGAGATAAATAGTTTTTCTCAAAGGATAAGTAAAATTTATGGAAATAGGAAATTTTGAAGATTTGTTGTTGTTTTAAAATTAGAGTCTGAAGTTAAAAATTGGCGGTAGATACACTTCAAACAGTTGCCCAACAACCTGGGGTGCCATTGTGCGGTCGGGCAACTGTCTGGTTGTGTTCCATAACCCTTTTTTTCCCTTTCAACCTCTCTTTAAACTTACCAAAATTTCTCTTAAATTCAGTTGTACCCCGCCTTAATCAGTACGTAGTCCCAATAAAATATGTCTGAAAGGCCCGGCATACTTTTGTACTTTTTTGTGGTCATTCATGCACTGGAATTAGCGTCGTTAACAAACCCAAGAAACTTTCGTCATTATAGCTTTGAGAATGTGTTCTGAGTTTTCCATAAATTCATGAAAGTTTTCTTTCGTGGATTTTCAAATTTACCAGTGGAAATTGATACCCCTTAAATTGAACAGGATTTCAAAGTATTCTCCGATTTTGACTCGGCTTCGTGGGATTAGCTGGAACGTATTTTAACAGAAGCTAGATGACTAGATGTTCGATGTTATCTCGAATTAAGAGACGACTGAGACGTCCTGAGTTAGTTTCCAGCTAGCTCAGTTCAGTTGTGGCAAAGAGGCAGATATGATCACCGTCCATAAAGGACTGTTGTCTCTGAGGGTCGACTGTGTGATTGTTGACTGCTGTAATTCTTAACAGGGTAAAAACCAAATTAAATACGAAGTTCGTGCCTGAGCCTAGCCTCAGTTGTCCGTTTCGTAAACGGTCGATGCCATTTTCGCGACAATTTGTTGACTATCGACAAATTTGTTTCTACTAAAATAATAAAAAGGAAAATATGTAAGTAACCATCCAGTATCAAACTTGGAACCTCTGGACAGTTTCCTTACATCCCTCTTATACCACTACACTACCAGTTTGATCCGCAAAATTTAATTATAAAACGGGACTTCTTGAATATTAATGATAGAGCTGTTCCAATCAACAAACAAAAGCTAACTGCAAGCAAACCAGTGTGAATATGAACTATCAAGCATTTGGCAAGTGCGTTTTACTCCATCAACAAGTTATGCTTTCTACCTTGTCCAGGCCTGAACTAAGGACAGATATTTCGGGTGCTTACCATTTGGCAAGAAAATCCGGAAATTTCGGTTTGAAGTCAAATGGTAAGGTAATTTTCCAGAAATTCAGTTCGGAAATTGTGGAGTACCTTCAGAGGTACTCCTCTTTTTCCGTTCGGAACGGAACGGCGAAAATTTTCTTACCATTTGCTAAACTTTCCAGTTTCCAGTCTCTCATCAGCCGAAAACAATTACGGGAAATCGAATTGCAAATGGTAAGCGCTATTTCGTTCGGTTGATTTGCTGATTTTGGAAAAACCCTTACCATTATTAAATGCTCGTCCCAGCCGGTTTATTCTGACAAATGGTAAGCAACCTTCATCTCCATTCTGAAAGGCTTGGTTACCAATTATGGGATCTCTACGGCGCCGCAAATGATCCCCGACCGCAAATGATCCCCAGACCGGAAATGATCCCCAAATTGGACCGCAAATGATCCTGAACCGCAAATGATCCCAGCCGGAAAACGAGGAATGGCATGGAGTTTGGTTTCCTGGATTTTCCTATTTTTTAATTTTATTTTTATATTCATTGAGTTTCATCAACTAAACGATGAATTAGGTAAACATAAAGAAAAGATATTCTTTTGACGTAAACTATAATTAAAATATAAAATATTCATGACAAATTCATCTTATTTTTTCTTGACAATTCTTTTGAAAAATTACAGAAAAAAATCAAAGCTCGTAGACAGCAACAAGCTCGATCTACAACAATAATAGCTTAATGCTACCAAAACTAAGGCACAACAATCTTGAGTAGATTTAGTTTTAATACCCGTTCCAAAGTAAATAATCTAATTTCAAATCCCTATCATTATAAGACCCCAATGCCGCGAGAAACAAATACCAAAGCAAGTGGTAATACCAACAGCAGCAGCTTTCGCGATATGTCCATGACCTTTAAGTTCGAGCGAATGAGCTAGAAATTCTGCTTCCCAACTCTACAAGCCAGTTTGACTTTTACTTCGCATCTGCAACTTGCTCAACTTACATAGTATGCAGAGCGATTCAGCACTTACCTTTATTACCCGTGGGAAAAATGCGAAAAACCGAAAAACCACATATTATTACAAACTAGAAGTAAAATGGGAGCCGTAAGCTGGTTTCGTGTAAGATTCTCAGACAAAAGAAGTCTTGCTTCACTGTGAGAAACGGCCGGATAGGTTACACCACTACAACCACGAACTACAATCCGTTAGAATTTCTTGCTACTGACTTTCAATATCGATGACAAAAGTATTTTAATTTGCGTGATTGACCAAAACCGGAAATCGCACATGAAAAGTCTGTAGCATCCAAGGTTTGACTAAACGTGCAGGTCAGGAAATAAGCACAACTTAGTTGAGTTAACTGAGATGCCGGATGTCGAGTGACTGAACTGACATTATCAATTTGTTCGCAATTTTCGCTTCGGTTAACTTTTCATGAAATGCTAATGCTTGTATAAAAACTGAAGGAGTTAACCTATAGAAATAAAGGTTTCTTATTATACGAACAACAGCCGATTACAAGGCATTCCGTTAGAGCTTTTTCGGTAATTATCCGAAGAACTCTTTATCATAGGAATTCAATATATCCATATAGAATAATTTTATGGTCAGTGATGACTTGCTTCTGTTTATTTTAAAAACTGAATCCACAACCCGAGGAACAAATTCCATGCCATTCCTGATTTTCCGACGGGATCATTTGCGGTCCACATTGGGGATCATTTGCGGTTCGGGATTATTTGCGGTCCAATTTGGGGATCATTTCCGGTCTGGGGATCATTTGCGGTCGGGGATCATTTGCGGCGCTGTACAGATCGACCGTTAAAAATGGCAACGACGGTTTACGAAACGGAATTTAGCAGCGTAGCCTGCGTGACAGGCCGTAGAAGGAGAAGGAAGTCAAAACGAGCGCGGGAGGATCCAGCACGCTTCAAGGAGGGACGGCCTGCGAGGACGTTATTATTTTCCTGGTTTTTTAGTCCACGATACGTGAAAATCTTGATTTATTGATTTATTGAATCACTCCTTCTGACTGACCTTTCATTCAAAGGAAGAAGGTCTTCTCACATTCAGATTCAACGAGTCAGATAAATTAAGGGATCGTTTTGAACTGTTTCTAGAAGAAACGCTACGATCTTTGCCGGAAGCAAAATGTTATCAAATTCGTGCTAAAAGCAGAGCAAAAGAAGGCGATTGAACAAGTTTTTGAAAAAAAGATATTTTAGCCGTTTTACCTACAGGCTATGGAAAGAGTCTCATTTTTCAGCTTCTTGTGTTGCTCCCGAAGGGAGCTGGAAATTATCCATCAAATGCCTCAGTCTTTTCAGAATTATTAACGATCAGATTATGGAAGTCGAGGCCATACACCGAATGCAAATATGGCCGACCACTCGGTCGTCGCCCGGGACGAGCTACATGAAAGCGAGGTTAGTTGGTCTTCGATGTTCGTTGAGACGGAGAAAAGGAGTTCACTATCGCCGCCGGAACTAAAGTTTGTTTGATACGTTTCAGGATAGAAGATCTCAGAAAATCGTTTAAATGACGAGCTTATGTGGTGTCTGGTGGTGTTCCAACACGGTTTTCATGGCCAATACCCTCCCCAAGGTAAAGAAAAGGTCTCCTTGAATGATATCCTCTGTCTCAGAGGAAGAAGTTATTTGCGTTCGCGTCCACTCGCATCATTGCACGGAATCGCACGAACTAAATATAAATACTACGGTGCAATAACCAAGCGAATGAACTTCAACTGCCCCGTCGCTGAAACCAGTGAAAGCATTGAGCCAAATGACAACAACTTGGAGCTAAATGCGATCGCTTACACATTTTCTAAGATCGATTCCAACCTGAACTTAAACAGTTCCTTCGGGGAATGTGAACTCCTTGCCTCCGTCTCTTTGGTTTCCCCTCAGAGGCGAATGAGAAAACTGAGAAAAAGAACATTTTCTCTGCTGTGGAAGATTCCACTCTGTTGCGGTGGCATTCAGGAACACAAAAATGCGTAGGGAGGGCGAAACAAAGGGACTAAATCGACAACGAAGCAGGGCTATTCTGGAAAAGCATTGTCAAAACAAAACATCGAAGCCTAACTAGCCTCGCTTTCATTCGACTCGTCCCGGGCGCCGACCGAGTTGTCCACCATATTTGCATTCGGTGTATAAATTGCCTGGCTTCAATTTGGCTCAGAAGTGAGTTTGTTGGAAGACATCGAAGGAGGCAAATTTGTCGTTGTCTCTGCACAGTCGGAAAGTGCCACAGATAACCGATTTCTACAATCACTGAAGAAA
>JAHPZR010008536.1:0-29595 GCA_019787425.1 Platygyra sinensis
AAATGGCATGTATAAGGAGATATAATGAACCCGTATACATAGTGTGTACGGAAAGGTATACTGATGTATACTGAAGTACACATATAAGGCCTGTATAATGATCAGTATACGTCTGAATCCTTATACTAATGTATACTGCCTTGTGGAGATTACCTTATACCTAGTGTAAGGGAACCTTATATGAGTTGACAAAGTAGATTCAACTTGTTTGTTCTTTTGTATTACAAATGAAGGAAACGAAGGCTTCGGTTGCTGAAAACAGAGTTGTCATGTAAAATGTCCCCTAGCCTGTGGTAATGAATGCTTCGTACGGAAGAACTTACTTAGCGAATTTGACGGCATGTAAAGGAAGAAGCTTTAAGTCAGATAAACAGCTAATAAACGCAGGTCTTATTATCCTGTCTTTGGGCTTCTTTGCGGATTTCGTAGAGGTATTATGTATTGCAAAAAAAACAACGCTTCTTTATGCTATTGGGTAAAGATATCCATAACGCATCTGTACACTCTCGAGTTTAAGCATTGCGCAAAACGTATCATTAAGCACTGCATGAAATGAGTAATTTCGTGGAATTTACGTGGCCGTGAAATTCTCGAGATCGCAAACGTGACGTGTTGGGGAGTGCTATGTTCCTGATACGTTCATTGTGGCGTGTCAGGAAAAATCATGGTCTCGGTACGTCACATGTGGCGTATCAAGGGAATTCAGGACTGACATTTACATCGTTTGTAACGGCACGCGCGGGTTTTTGTTTAAACGGCAAATTAATACACGGAGCTCATTTCTCTTTACGCGGAAACTAAGAATGTTCAAGTCAACAATGCGCGAAGATCTATATACTGAGCTTACATCATTTTGTTAATGTAATCGAGTGTATTCTGTTCAGAATCGTACATTGAGGCACGTAAGTCTTAAAATTCATATCAGTCTTCACTTCAGCTCTTTTGACTCTCGTTATGCATAGCTCTATTTCCTACAGGAGTCTACATTTAAACGCATTTTCGCGTAAAGGTATCTATAATTCATCTTTACGATGCTCTACGGATCGCGTAAAGGCATCATTAACGCATCTTTACGATGCTTTACGGATCGCGTAAAGGCATCAATAACACATCTTTACGATACTTAACGAATCGCGTAAAGCATCAATAACGCATCTTGTCGATGCTTTACGAATCGCGTAATTTCATTATAATGCATATTTACGATAAAGTAAGTAAAGGCATAGATAACAGAAAACTAAATAACATTTTTGATCACTTCCGACTACTATATTTTATATTTACATAGAGTGCTAAAAAAAATCCGCAGCGGAACACTCCTTACATCTCACCGACCTACGTGGAGGCGCAACTCACCATTTTCGCAAAGCTTGAGAGCGGAATGCCCTAGGACCGGCTGCATGGGAGGACTCGCACCGGGCCCAAACCCATTTAACACTGCCGCGTATTTGATGCAAACCTTGGAACCCTCTAGGAGGCCTCTGGCCGATCTTAAGCTGTTAAAACTACCATGATGCAAAATCTATTTATTTAGACCGACCAGTGGATTCCTATTATTGTGGTTAACGCTGTTAATCCGAACGCATCAGCGCATGCGTGATTATAAAGAGTGCCTGCAACAAAATTTACCAACCAATATTTTTTCCAGTTTGGTTGTCAGGAAAATTTCGAAACACGAATCATGTAAATTCGTTTTATGGAAAATTTCGGCTTGGCTCAGGCTTGGCTCAGTAATGGTTTTTACGCAACGCACGTTAGACTGTTTCATCTCTATGTATCGAGGTGAAACGCTTTCGTAAAACAAGCAGGACCCAGGAATCGGCAGGATAATTTTTTCGAGCAATTTTATGAAGCCATGATTACCAATACCAATGAGACCAAAATGACTCTGTCATGTCAGTGATTTCGTTTTGATTAATTCGCTTTGGGCTCACAGCACAGAGTGAGTGTCAGCGGCTTTGCCGTGGGAAGACCAAACCTGGAGCCGTACATGACGTACCTGTCCAAAAGTCTTTGATTTGCCGATTTACCGCCATATTTGAAAGGTGTGAAGATTCGTTGAAGACGGTTTACCTATTCGTTGTTGCGATCTGTTAGAACTTAACCTGAGTTTTTAAGGCAAGGGATCTTAATTCAGTAATTCAACAAACGGTAAGAAGTGGAATTTGAAGAAACTGAAGACGATGGAAACTCCATTAAGCGAAGACTGCTTGTGAAAATCGATCGAGCGAGTCGCCTTGTCTTTCAGCGTCGAACTGCATACGGCATCGTGCAAGGAACGATTTCAGACACCAGGAGATGGATAGTCTTGTTCTTTGGTCTAATTGCAACACGCTTTATGACTTTGAACAACCTATGGGAGCAGAAATCATGACTGCTGAAAACGTTAGCCATGTCCAGGTAAGCTGTAGCCCAAAGTCAGTCATGAAAGCGAACAAGCTTGATATTCTTGATGTCTTGATCTGCTTTCCACAGCATACACTCAAAATCATTAAACATTGTTGAAATTATAGACATGTTCAAATCATTTGTAGCAAAGGAGACTACATAGAGATGTGCTCCTAACATGCTAAAAGTACATTAATTTTATAGTTCATTTTATCCCAAACTGCCAAAGGATGTTGTCTTGTCAGGACAACCCGTGAAGGGAGATATCATATACAGTGTAGCAACATACACAAATACATCCTCGGAGACCCAGGGGCAGTTAATGGGGCGGGAAAAATACTTACAATGCAGCCAGGCATAATAGTAATAATACAGTAATAATAACACAATTTCACCCGTGCTCCTCATACATGATTGGCAGTCCTGAATAGAACAAGATACATGTATTTTACACAACATGTGCATGGAAAATCATGTGTACTAAAGGCATTGTGGGCAAGTGTCAATTGACATCTCGATCAACAACAATAAACAATCAATCAATCGGTCAACACTCAATCGACACTTCATTGACATCTTGATTGACACTTGATAAATGTTTGGTTGATAGTCAGCCAAGTGTCGAGCGACTCGTATACATTGATGGAAAATTAGTTGACTCTTGACCGAGATGTCAATTGAGTGTTAAGTGTCAACCAAATGCCAATGGAGAGCCGTTCAAGGATATCAATCAAGGGTACCATTGGACTCGACTGCAAATGTGTTTAGTATACATGATCCTGCATGAGAACTATACATACAGGGTAAATCCATTGTTAAAAAAGTGAAACCTGCTTTGGTCCAAGCCACCCACACCACCAGACCTTATCTGACCTGCTTTGCCAAATACCGGTAGTCCATGTTACTATACATTGAACCCTCTAACTATTTTCTGATTGGCCAAAAGCATACAGTGAATTTTTGAAATCAGCGCCTGTGAAGTCATAACTGCAGATTATACAATAATCATCTCAAGGACACTCAAGGTCATGGGTAATCATGTCAAGTTCACACGCTTTGTGTTGCTTCCCATCAGTGAAGAAGCAAAAACATGACTTCCATTTTTTTTTTTCGTTCAATGTATAATAAAGCAATCTGATAGCTTCATGGCTTAATTTTCTGAATGTAAGAATTTTCAAAACAGTGAGCTTGGCCAGGTCTTGAACTTCTTCTACTCAATCTGGGCTGAAGGACCAGCAATATGTTTATTCTGAACCTGTGTCTTTTTATGTTAAAAACACATTAAATAGTCAGGGTGCAAAGAAAACAAATTTACAGACTAGGCCCCCAAAAGTTCATCTCATGCAGTAATTATGCAATTTGAATTTCCCCTAATATTTGTAAGAAACTTCACTTGCCTATTGGGCAAGTTACAGACCAAATCCATGAGCCTGATTAGAAACTCCATCAGCCCTGAGCAGCAGAGCCCTTTCTTTGCACACTGTACAATGAATGTGTATGTTGTTGTGTCATTTGTACATGTACATGTAGCTTTAATACTATTTGCCCTAATTAAATCTTCAGGTTTCAGGCACTTGCACTGACATAGCTGACATTCTTACTGGGTGAAACTACATACTGTATTTAGAATTCTTTGCACTGTAGTGCAGTTATGACCTTGAGGTTAGTGAAATGCTTGCTGTTTAAGCAATGAAAATGCTCCTTTAGTGCACGTACGTTGTATTTTCCCATCAGTGTTCCAGATAAGAGATGAGTCTCGTGTCAAAAACCCGACAGCAACCGCTACCTGACCCGACACTGACGAGAGGAAAAATCAGTTTGTTTACTTTTGCTATGAATTTTCTGTACCAGAAAGCATTCTGAGGTGTCAAATATCAAACATTTTTAGACTCCCGAAAGTCAATCCTTTATCTGTTTGCCCAACAACCCCCTACCCCCAACTTATCCCCTTAGCTTTACGTAGTGCTGCAGCTGCGGTTAAGTGTAGCTAGGTAGAGCTACCTTGTGCAACCCCACTGGAAATTACATGACCCCTTGCCACAAAAAAAAAAATTAACTGGAACACTGTCCCATGTATTTGTTATTTGATGCATGACTGGTTGCATCTACATGTACCAATGTAAGCTTGAACATGTCAAAACCTAGGTATCAAACGTTGCAAAATTTCTCCACAAGTCCTCAAGAAATACAACACAGTGGTACCATTTTATTGAGTTGATAATTTGTTGTCCAAAAATACATAGGGTTGTATGGTAAAAACTTCAAAGTACAGGTAAGAGTTCCCTTGTCTTAGAGCTCCTGGTTTGGATTTGACAAGTTACTTAATAAACAATAAAATATGTGCCAGTAGGGGACGAAAGTTCTTGTTGGTGTCTGCCAAACTTCCAAACTTTTACTGAGAAGCAACCACCAGTATCTCAATGAAATTCCTAAATTTAAACATTAAGCAAATTTAAACTACAACATGTGCATGTTATGTATGCTTTTTTTTGAAATACATACATTGTATAACCTTACCTTATTCTGGGTCGACAGCCTGTTGTCACTTGTTATCAAATAATACATGTAACACTGTCTTGTACAGTGGGAGGCACAGTGGCTTCATGGTTAGTGTGCTTGACCCCAGAGCAAGGGGTCCAGGTTCAAGCCCTGGCCGGGCACATTGTGTTGTGTTCTTGGGCAAGACACTTGACTCTCACGGTGCCTATCTCCACCCAAGTGTGTAAATGGCACCATCGATAATGCTGGAGGGTAACTCTGCAATGGACTAGCATCGCATCCAGGGGGGAGTAGAAATACTCCTAGTTGCTTCATGCTGAAGATACCAGAATAAGCTCTGGCCTAATGGGCCACCATTGGCTCATATGCAGACTTTACCTTACTGTCTTGTACAATGTATATTCACAGTAAGCCTATGCTTTTAATAACAACAATTAAGTTACAATTATAATATACTTATCACGTTTCTATTTCTCTTAGACATCAATGGCAATAACAGGCCATCTAGAGGATAACAAACCTACAATGAATACTCTCCCATGGGCCTTGACTGATGAGTGGAAGGAAGAGGTGCATAGATGAGATGAGTTGCTAACTCAAAAAAAACAAATTGAAAGGTAAGGTGTTTATATACAGACATAATATTGGGGGAAAATATTTTTGTACTGAAAAATTCCACTCTCCTGATTTGTTTGCCATTTGTTTGAGAAACCTATGTACATAGGCCATTGCAGAAACGTGAGAGGACTGGGAAAGAGTATGGTTGTTTTTCCGTTTGTTTGAAAAAGTAAGATGTTCAAATGAAAGATCAACTAAATTTGAGAGACTTTACCACGAATAGAAGTATTTGGAGGAGGAAAAAGGGCAAAATGGTAGCTCTTCAATTGTCACCCAAAATAGAGAGTTTTGTATGGATTGGGTAGACAGGCCAAAAAATTATGAGTTTGTATGGAATTTTGCAACTTTTGCAAGGCTCCCATTTGGACAATTTTTCGCTGAAAACTCTTAAACTTGGTTGGGTAGCTTTTCATTCATGAACATTTCACCTGAGATGTTTAGATTTTCAATTCACTACTTGCACAATACCATAATGCACCTCTTTAACCCCCCAAAATTTTTGCATACTCATTGTTTGCAATTTCTCCTGGGACATGAACATGTCTCAAGAGTAATCTAAAACAATGCCTATGCAAATTTTTTGGGGTAAAAGAGATGTATTATGGGATTTGTGCAAGTAGAGAATCTAATCAATATAAGAAACTCGCCCCAGTGCTCTCACGTTTCTGCAATGGGCTATGTAGTACATGTATGCCATACTTCATATAACTAAAGGTACATATGAGTGTTGTGCCGCGTAGCACTATGAACACAAATGGGTGGAACAGAGAATTAACTCTGAAGTGTAAATTAAAATGCTAATTGACCCCATGAATAACCCACTGGGCGTTAGCCCTAGTAAAGGGAATCAGGTTTTGACAATTTTAAATCCCTTTTCGTGAATATTTAGTGCCATCTCCAGCGACAAGAGTTGCCTGGCTTCAATGGCTTTCCTGCAAACTTACATTGACGTCAGGACAGTAAAGTTTTTCCCGCCTTCTGAATTCTGATTGGTCAATTCAAGTTTCCTGCGCGCCGACCGTATGCAAGGTTATATGTACCCTGACTTTCTCTTCAGCGCAATTCACCACCTAAATCGTCCCCGACTTTCTCTGTCTGACTTCGTAGCTCAGACAGCAGAGCAACTGTAGATCTAATCCGTAGGTCGTGGGATGGATTCCCACCGAGGTCAAAAGATTTTTTCTTTACCTCGTGTGTTTTTCTGATTCCCTTTACTAGGGCTAACGCCCAGTGGGTTATTCATGAGGTCAATTAGCATTTTAATTTACACTTCAGAGTTAATTCTCTGTTCCACCCATTTGTGTTCATAGTGCTACGCGGCACCACATTCATATGTACCTTTCTCTTCGCTGCGATTCACCACCTAAATCGTCCTCGACTTTCTCTGTCCGACTTCGTAGCTCAGTCGTCAGAGTAACGGTGGATCTAATCCGTAGGTCGTGGGTTCGATTCCCACTGAGGTCAAAATATTTTTTTCTTTACCTCGTGTGGTTCCCTGATTCCCTTTACTAGGGCTCACGCCCAGTGGGTTATTCATGGGGTCAATTAACACTTTAATTTACACTTCAGAGTTAATTCTCTGTTCTACCATTCATAAAACTAAACCTGAGTCATTTAATTAATTCAACAGAAATGGGAATGAACCTAGCGAGGCAGAGGATGTACAGCATGGAAGTGATCACAGTCTGGATTCTGATGTCAATTTAAGTCTATAAAATGTTTAACAGAAGAACAAAATTCAGAGTGTTCAACACTGCCTGAAGTCTCCGAAAGAAGACTTTCTACCACCCCATAAAGCCTTCAATGACGACACTAAGTGACAACAAACTGCAGGGCATCCTCTGTACGGAACATCTTCGTGGACTGGTGCTCATAAAAAGCAGTGTAGAGAACATTACAGTTGCAATTAACAAAGAAATGCATTTCACCAATTGATGCACAGAGATCACGCAAGGATTAATGGGATTCGGTGACAAAACAACTGGTTGCAGCAATTCAAGAAGGATTAGTCATTGTCTATAGACATCAAAAAGGATGTAGAAAAAAATGGTTCAAAGTTTGAAAGAAGGATGCAATAGACTGCATTAACTTGCAGACTGGCAAGTTATTTCCAGCCAAGGAACTTTAAATCCTTGTGGCCACGGAGGCCAAGGAAAGGGAACTTGTAGCCTACATGTTATCCTTGTGTTTCCATTAGAAATCAGAGGACATTTTACATATAAAATAGCTGTTTGTTGTATACCACAGTTAGTTTCATTTGGATAGTACAAGCTAAAGAAGCACGAGACAACTTCCACTGCGTTGAGTTTAAGATAGAAATCGATCAGATTTTAATTTGTAAATGTTTAATTAATAAAACTAGCAGGGAAGAAATCGATAAAAATGGCGTTTAATAATGAAGCATTTTCAAATCTGAGATTTGTATTCCTAAAACCCTGTCACTAAGAGTGCTGAAAACAAATTTCTTTCCAGCTGAAAACCAGTGGTCATTATTCACAAGATATACGAAATCAGCACAGGTTCCTTCCACACCACATTCAGTATACCCCTTGATTTTCCCATTATACATACTGTATACTGACATGTGGCCTGAGCTAGAAGGAACCCTACCACAAGTGTAAAATTCCGTATACAAACCTACATACCTCCCAGTATACCTCCTGTTATACACAGTATACATGATGTATACTAAAATGTGTACTGACATATAAGGAATCCTACCACAAGTGTAAAATTCCGTATACAAACCTTCCACGTACCTCCCAGTATACCTCCTGTTACACACAGTATACATGATGTATACTGAAATGTGTACTGATATATAAGGAATCCTGCCACAAGTGTAAAATTCCGTATACACACCTTCCACGTACCTCCCAGTATACCTCCTGTTACACACAGTATACATGATGTATACTGAAATGTGTACTGACATATAAGGAATCCTGCCACAAGTGTATAAGATCCTGGTATTTTTCTTGGCATACCCTGAAATATACTGATCATTATACGGACCTTATACTGCTGGTTAATACTTCCTTTGACATTCTACAAATCAATGTCGGCGACAACGAAATAATAGCTTACTTAATCAGCTGCTAAATATATCGTAACAGGAAAAACTTTATTACGGGACTTGCAAACTTTCCACGACATCAACTGCAAGTAAGTATTAAGGCCTGTTTATACAGGCGATTTTTGTCGCAGCAACTCGATGCAATTTTTGTCACGCTCAAGTTCCTACTTCAAAATCGCATGTGTAAACCAGGTGCGATTTTCAGTGCAATTTGTCGCCGCGATATTGCAGGAGTTTCGAACATGTTTGAAAGTTGATGCAACTTCAGCGCGACAAAAATTGCATCGAGTTGCCGCGACAAAAGAAGCCTGTGTAAACAGGCCTTAACTGCTTACTTGCAGTTGATGTCGTGGAAAGTATGCAAGTCCGCCATTTTGATTTGTTTGACTGCTTTTTCATCTTATTAGCGAGTTAATCCACCTAGCTAGGTGTGTTAAATAATCCTTGGATAGTACTAATCGAGCTTCAAGGAACAGAAATTTATCGAAGGATTAATTTACTCCGTGGATAAGGTCGATTTAATCATTGGTTACCGCTAATCGGCTTTCGAACAACCGGGGCCAGGATCTTTTTAGAGTGTTCTTCTGCGGCAACCATACTCAATCCTAGTCTCCTCCGCAGCCGTTTTTTGGGATGTCACGCAACGCTCCCCCATTGCGTGACATCCCAAAAAACGGCTGCGGAAGAGACTAACTCAGTCTCGGACAGATCAACTTTTCGGTGCTGACACGAAAAAGGTCAACAAGGTCTCGATTGTGTTTCAGCGTTCCCTTTAAGACATCACAAAAGAGAACCTTTACAACGTAGTCCCCATTCGCAGAAACATGAATTAATATGGGAGAAACAGGAATTGTTGATATCAAACTCTCGTCAAAACGGGAGAGATCCTTTTCAGACACACAGCAATGTTTACCGTCGGAATAATCCCAGTAACTCACTTGCATTTGAGGGGCTTCCGAGGCGACAAACGCTTCGACGCGCTGAACCCAGCCACACTGATTTGGTGTAAGAGATGCTGGCGTTGCAGAAGAGGTATCTTCCGTTGCAGACAGCTTATTTCTGAAGCAAGTCTCAGGTGTTTCGGCAAACCGTTTCGGTGCAACTGGTGTCCAAATACCAGTTTGCGGGACACGCAAAGGACACAGGTTTCTCGGGGTCGCGAATCGTACATCATTACTGGACTCTTTTTTCAAGTTGGGATGGTGTTTTGGTCTCTTAACAGGTAGCAAGTTCCCTCCTTCGTCGAATTTAACCTCTATGAAGGTCAGCTTTCTTTTTACCTTCGACATTTTTGACAATTCATTTTTGTCAACTACGTGTTGCGGTTGTTGCAAATTTCCTCACGAAAGCCTGCGTACATTCCGCGCGAACTCGACATATCAGCGCGAGAGCCCTTGCTCCATATTAGAAAGTTAAATTTGATTGGTTCGAAATAATCGGCAGCATTAAACCAGGGTTAAGTGTCGGGTTAAGGTGATTCCTCAGTATTGCATTGCGCATCCCTACTGCGCACGATTTTTGCGTCCGTGATTAGGGCGCGCAAATTAGCTCGTGCACGTAAACAACGAAAGAAATTTCCTTAAAGCTAAGCTCGATAGCGAAATAAATGCTCGTTTTCTTTTAAACGAGCATGGCGACCTATGTTTTTTTATTGCATAATAATAGTGTTCATACTATCGTCCTTAATTTAAAGAAAAACTAGAAGATTTTATCGGAAGGAAAAAACAATATAGGTGAAAGCGTGCACAAAAGCATTACTCTGTGATGCAAATTGTGACCGCGAAAATTACGACTCTACGAACGCTTTACGTCCACGTCGTTTTAAGTACTGTGATGTTTCCACAAATTTTATGATATTGCTCTATATGCTTGACACTTTCTACCTGTCAAGTTTTCTCCCAAGTATTACTTTAAAAAACTATGCTCCGAGCTACCGCAAAATGTAACTTGGACCAATGAATAACGCGCGTGATTAGCACCAGTACCGGCATAAATAGGGCAAGATTGGCCCATCACATCTCTTAAACGAGAATGGTGACCTATCATTTTTATTGTACTTTTCGAAACAGTGCTTGGTAGAGAACAATTAGGGAAAATTTCAAAAAAATTCATTGCTAACTTTTATTTCTGAGGAATCACCTCTGCTAGGTGATAAGCTTCTGATTAAACATAATATGCATGTCTGATATCAAAGATATATGCTGTAATCCAAGACTGCATGATGACCGCCATGTTGTGTGACGTCGTTCGTCGTCGTTGTCGTTGGGCGCACGCGCCCGTGATCTATGCCGCTAGCCATTTTGACCATAAGAAAAAATTGCATGGGTTCCTATTTTTATGCATACCTGTGGTTTTTATAATTGTGGAGCTCCGCTTGGCGACCCTTGGGGCCGCCGGAGCTATGCTTTAACTATGGAGCTCCGCTAATACCTGAGCCTTCGTTCCCCCAAACCAGCGGTCGAGAAACAAGAACCCATGTCATAGGACATGTCATACATAGCATATCATATATAGTCAATTTGAACTCATGTTAACGCTAAAATTAATTGGCAGAATTTTCTTCTTAGATTGAGGAGAATTGAGACTAACCTATCTGGGGATAATATAAATATCTAGGCTAGACTGCCTTGATTTTTGTTTGGTCTGCAAACTCTCCACACCTTTAGAACCCCGGAAAACAAGACAGCGTAGAATTCAGTAAATTCATTATGAGGGGAATGGAGTCGGCACATCCGTGCTGCATGAACCTTTTCTCTAGTAATATAGCTGCTACAAGTTTGACAGGTCTACAGTTCCACTCTGCCCAAGGTTGAAAGTGTCAGTTCCGAAGTAACTTAAAATACGGGTCGTGTTCTGCCATCAATTCAACTCCCGACCAGTAGACGTCATAGGGCGGGGATGAATGATATTTGAGGATACCATGGAATTAACGATCTTTTAGTAAGCAATGGTTAGTTTATTGAGATCCAAGTCATTAACACTCCGTCAGTTTAAATCCGCAAAAAGGACCGTGCGACCTCCACTGTGTCCATGCGAGGGCAGGACCTTCTTCAAGAATTTTGTTTATTTGCGCCCTTGTGGTGTCATTTGTGGCCCTTGCGCTTCGCGCTCGGAACGTAAATGATGACACTCGACACGTACGAGTCAGAGCGAGTAAACCGTGGCAATTTTCCTTCAAAAATTCATGTTATCTCTTTTTTATCTACATGAGTTATCATCAGATACAAATACAAACTACAACAAAAATTGCGCAACACACAAGGAAACCCAGTCATTTGGTTATTAAATATAATTGAGAAAAGAAGTTGCTTTACCTTCTTTAGCGCGCAGTAAAAGTTATGGCGAATATACAGATTGTGTTTATATTGTATAAAAGAACTTTCGTTTTCTTAGTGCGATAGTAGAAAACCTCGTCCTTTCACTTTTATCTATAATCTTTAACTGCGCGGTTTTTCCTCTGTTTTATTTTGCTTTGTTTTCTTAGCTAGCGTTTACCTAGCAAATTATCCTGTGAATAATGATATCTACTCTTATATAGGAATTACTTCACGCTTTGCGCATTTTGAGACGTTCCAACTGAGATTTTTCAAGCTCTCCACAGGGAGCCCTCACATCCGTTTAGAATATGAATAAAAAGTTCGGTGAGTGATCGGATCCTCCGAGAAATTCGCGAGTCCCAGACTTACTTGCACTAGCAGACCGCGCAATTTACAGCGCGCGCGTATTAAAAATTCAAAATGGCGGCCACAAAACACAAAACACGCGCCATAACGTTAATTTGATCTTTTATTCATATTCTAAACGGATGTGAGGGCTCCCTGTGGAGTTCGTCGTTTTGGTAATCCGTGTTAATCTTCTCCATCCTTAAACCATCCTTGTTTCCTTTATGTGGTTTATTGCTATGTAACTCTTTGCCGATTTCCTTTCCTAGTAAAGTACTATTTCAAGTTTTGTTTCAATTTAAGGTTAATTTTGCCACATGGCCAAAAGAACATAAAGGTGACTCGAATCAGTTTTCAAGCACTTTCCTGGACGTAGATTTTGATGGGTCATTATAACCACTCTTTAGCAGTTGATTGGCCAAAGCCATGGTAACCAAAATGTGCCTACAATTATTGGTAATTATATGGTGGCTCAACTCGTCAGCTGTATACAGGCAATCAATGAACCAAGAGTACGAACTGGTGCTGCTCTGTAAGAACATAGCATCAGTTTTTCCAGCAGAAGAGGTCTCTTTCTGGCGCTGAGCTTGACTGATTTGCATAACCTGTGGAAAAATACGAGTTAATTTTTATCTGGACTTGCGCGCACGCGTTTGGAGCAAACTTACTTAAGACTATAGGGCTCCATCCATATTAGGTGAGGTGGTATTATTTCGCTGTGATTGGCTGAGAGCAGGCCAAGTTATTGTGAATGTTACAGTTGTGAGCTGGCAGTGCAAATAAGCGCGCATTGTCCGCTTGATGTAAACTTCCAGGTTTATTGGCACTTCTCGCCCCCTTTTTGTCTTGCTTAAACTCCCCGTGCTATTGTATATGGACAAGAGACTTTGAATGGACTATTTGTCACCTTCTCAGCCTTTGCTGCGCTCTCCACTGGTCATTCCCTTTCTCCCGCGTTTCTCTCCCTTCCTGGATACTTATGACGTATTTTGGCCGGTAGTAGCACATAAATGGAAAGTGGAACTCGGGCACACGTCTGATGATCACCCAGCGACGATTCATTCAGGCGCCGACAACGAATTTTCTTACTTCGTTTGAAAACTTGATACTAGTGATGTGTCAATTTTGTCCTTTGCCCGTGATTTGCTCCCCGCATTCCTTCAAAAGGTACTTTGAAGAGAGCAGTTGTGTTTGTCACGTGTTGTGGCTTGCAGGAGAGGTGTCGTAGATGAAGTGAAGATGGTTTGATCTCCGGGATTTCTTGAAGGTCAATTTTTAAAAGCATGAAATCACTAAGGCATTGCAAGGTAACTCTGTTCTTGTGCAACAGTAAGAAGGACGAGCTGAAACAAAGATTTGAAGTTATTCGCTGTTACTATATGACTGATGAAATTTCTTCTTTGAGATTAGCTGAGAGGCGGGCCATGTGAAATTCTGCAGTGGAAAAAATGCACTCGCCTGAAGGCCCCTACTTGCTGCGTTTTCAGGTCACGCCATTCCAAAATAAGATCAAATATAAAAATAAAAAAAACCGTTGCAATAGATTAAGGTCCAGAATCTGGAAATAGAAAGAAGGTACATATGCAAAGACTCTCGCCAAGATTCAGGTCACAGCAATTTTTCTCATGGAAGATATGCGAAGAAACGTTTTCCCCAAATTTATAGAGAGTTGTATGGAGACGCCATGCTGGTGCCCATGTACATGGGCACCAACATGGCGGCCGGAAACCAGCAGAAACATCTGTCACTGAGTTTTGCTACGAAAGAGTGAATTTATCTCTCGAATAACTCAAAAACGTAACAATATTACTTTATTCTAAACAAGAACTGTTCAGATAGCCGAATTCCCCGAAATAAGTCCCTTTTAAACCACATAACAGCTCTCTCGCCCGTCATGTAAATGTCACGTCACGCAAAAGCTTAGAAATTCAAGCGTAGTCTATCACTAAACCAAGAATCCATTCGGAGTAAAAATATGTATGAATATTAGTTTTTAGCTGCTCTTATACAGCATGAAAGTAAAATTTCAGGAGGATCAATAATTCTGAAGTTTGAACTTTAGTGACGTCATGTGAAAACCAGCAATAATTTTGAGAGAGTTTTGTAATATCGTTCGCAGTGTAAATCCATAATTGCTCTTGAATTTATACAATCTCTTAGAGGTGTTATCCAGTTCGCCCTCGGATAATATTTGCACTCATGCCCAGTACATGTTTTCCTGGAACATGAAAAAAGGGGTATTCCACGTGAGCAAGATCCTTGTCACAAAATTAGCTATTACTAGAACGTCCTAATAAGGCTATGGTCATGCCCACGCGTGCGTAATATCAACACCCTAGCTCTTAAGACACTGAGGATGAATTTGAAAACTCTGGCACTTTCGTTTTCGTGTGAAAACGGGTTTTTCGAAAACGATGGTTTAGGATAATCTGCGATTTTTTCAACACAAATCCAAATGACCAGAATTGTGCGCGTTTTAAATTTCCTCCTCAGTGTCTTAAGAGCTAGGGTGTTGATATTACCGCACGCGTGGGCATGACCATAGCCTTATTAGGACGTTCTAGTAATAGCTAATTTTGTGACAAGGATCTTGCTCACGTGGAATACCCCTTTTTTCATGTTCCAGGAAAACATGTACTGGGCATGAGTGCAAATATTATCCGAGGGCGAACTGGATAACACCTCTAAGAGATTGTATAAATTCAAGAGCAATTATGGATTTACACTGCGAACGATATTACAAAACTCTCTCAAAATTATTGCTGGTTTTCACATGACGTCACTAAAGTTCAAACTTCAGAATTATTGATCCTCCTGAAATTTTACTTTCATGCTGTATAAGAGCAGCTAAAAACTAATATTCATACATATTTTTACTCCGAATGGATTCTTGGTTTAGTGATAGACTACGCTTGAATTTCTAAGCTTTTGCGTGACGTGACATTTACATGACGGGCGAGAGAGCTGTTATGTGGTTTAAAAGGGACTTATTTCGGGAATTCGGCTATCTGAACAGTTCTTGTTTTAGAATAAAGTAATATTGTTACGTTTTTGAGTTATTCGAGAGATAAATTCACTCTTTCTTAGCAAAACTCAGTGACAGATGTTTCTGCTGGTTTCCGGCCGCCATGTTGGTGCCCATGTACATGGGCACCAGCATGGCGTCTCCATACAAATCTCTATAAATTTGGGGAAAACGTTTCTTCGCATATTTCCAAGAGAAAAATTGCTGTGACCTGAATCTTGGCGAGAGTCTTTGCATATGTACTTTCTTTCTATTTCCAGATTCTGGACCTTAATCTATTGCAACGGTTTTTTTTATTTTTTATTTTGATCTTATTTTGGAATGGCGTGACCTGAAAACCAGCAAGTAGGGGCCTTCAGGCGAGTGCATTTTTTCCACTGCAGAATTTCACATGGCCCGCCTCTCAGCTAATCTCAAAGAAGAAATTTCATCAGTCATATAGTAACAGCGAATAACTTCAAATCTTTGTTTCAGCTCGTCCTTCTTACTGTTGCACAAGAACAGAGTTACCTTGCAATGCCTTAGTGATTTCATGCTTTTAAAAATTGACCTTCAAGAAATCCCGGAGATCAAACCATCTTCACTTCATCTACGACACCTCTCCTGCAAGCCACAACACGTGACAAACACAACTGCTCTCTTCAAAGTACCTTTTGAAGGAATGCGGGGAGCAAATCCGACTGAGGCACAGACAATTGACACATCACTAGTATCAAGTTTTCAAACGAAGTAAGAAAATTCGTTGTCGGCGCCTGAATGAATCGTCGCTGGGTGATCATCAGACGTGTGCCCGAGTTCCACTTTCCATTTATGTGCTACTACCGGCCAAAATACGTCATAAGTATCCAGGAAGGGAGAGAAACGGTGAGAAAAAGGGAATGACCAGTGAGAGAGCAGCAAAGGCTGAGAAGGTGACAAATAGTCCATTCAAAGTCTCTTGTCCATATACAATAGCACGGGGAGTTTAAGCAGACAAAAGGGGCGAGAATGCCAATAAACTGGAAGTTTAATAAGCGACATGCGCGCTTATTTGCACTGCCAGCTCACAACTGTAACATTCACAATAACTTGGCCTGCTCTCAGCCAATCACAGCGAAATAATACCACCTCACCTAATATGGATGGAGCCCTATAGTCTTAAGTAAGTTTGCTCCAAACGCGTGCGCGCAAGTCCAGATAAAAATTAACTCGTATTTTTCCACAGGTTATGCAAATCAGTCAAGCTCAGCGCCAGAAAGAGACCTCTTCTGCTGGAAAAACTGATGCTATGTTCTTACAGAGCAGCACCAGTTCGTACTCTTGGTTCATTGATTGCCTGTATACATGCTGACGAGTTGAGCCACCATATAATTACCAATAATTGTAGGCACATTTTGGTTACCATGGCTTTGGCCAATCAACTGCTAAAGAGTGGTTATAATGACCCATCAAAATCTACGTCCAGGAAAGTGCTTGAAAACTGATTCGAGTCACCTTTATGTTCTTTTGGCCATGTGGCAAAATTAACCTTAAATTGAAACAAAACTTGAAATAGTACTTTACTAGGAAAGGAAATCGGCAAAGAGTTACATAGCAATAAACCACATAAAGGAAACAAGGATGGTTTAAGGATGGAGAAGATTAACACGGATTACCAAAACGACGAACTCCACAGGGAGCCCTCACATCCGTTTAGAATATGAATAAAAGATCAAATTAACGTTTATGGCGCGTGTTTTGTGTTTTGTGGCCGCCATTTTGAATTTTTAATACGCTGCGCGCTGTAAATTGCGCGGAATCTGCTAGTGCAAGTAAGTCTGGGACTCGCGAATTTCTCGGAGGATCCGATCACTCACCGAACTTTTTATTCATATTCTAAACGGATGTGAGGGCTCCCTGTTCGAGGAGCTTGAAAAATCTCAGTTGGAACGTCTCAAAATGCGCAAAAGCGTGCGTAAGTAATTCCTATATAAGAGTAGATATCATTATTCACAGGATTAATTTGCTAAAGGTAAACGCTAGCTAAGAAAACAAAGCAAAATAAAAACAGGAGGAAAAACCGCGCAGGTTAAAGATTATAGATAAAAGTGAAAGGACGAGGTTTTCTACTATCGCACTAAGAAAACGAAAGTTCTTTTATACAATATAAACACAATCTGTATATTCGCCATAACTTTTACTGCGCGCTAAAGAAGGTAAAGCAACTTCTTTTCTCAATTATATTTAATAACCAAATGACTGGGTTTCCTTGTTTGTTGCGCAATTTTTGTTGTAGTTTGTATTTGTATCTGATGATAACTCATGTAGATAAAAAGAGATAACATGACTTTTTGAAGGAAAATTGCCACGGTTTACTCGCTCTGACTCGTACGTGTCGAGTGTCATCATTTACGTTCCGAGCGCGAAGCGCAAGGGCCACAAATGACACCACAAGGGCGCAAATAAACAAAATTCTTGAAGAAGGTCCTGCCCTCGCATGGACACAGTGGAGGTCGCACGGTCCTTTTTGCGGATTTAAACTGACGGAGTGTTAATGACTTGGATCTCAATAAACTAACCATTGCTTACTAAAAGATCGTTAATTCCATGGTATCCTCAAATATCATTCATCCCCGCCCTATGACGTCTACTGGTCGGGAGTTGAATTGATGGCAGAACACGACCCGTATTTTAAGTTACTTCGGAACTGACACTTTCAACCTTGGGCAGAGTGGAACTGTAGACCTGTCAAACTTGTAGCAGCTATATTACTAGAGAAAAGGTTCATGCAGCACGGATGTGCCGACTCCATTCCCCTCATAATGAATTTACTGAATTCTACGCTGTCTTGTTTTCCGGGGTTCTAAAGGTGTGGAGAGTTTGCAGACCAAACAAAAATCAAGGCAGTCTAGCCTAGATATTTATATTATCCCCAGATAGGTTAGTCTCAATTCTCCTCAATCTAAGAAGAAAATTCTGCCAATTAATTTTAGCGTTAACATGAGTTCAAATTGACTATATATGATATGCTATGTATGACATGTCCTATGACATGGGTTCTTGTTTCTCGACCGCTGGTTTGGGGGAACGAAGGCTCAGGTATTAGCGGAGCTCCATAGTTAAAGCATAGCTCCGGCGGCCCCAAGGGTCGCCAAGCGGAGCTCCACAATTATAAAAACCACAGGTATGCATAAAAATAGGAACCCATGCAATTTTTTCTTATGGTCAAAATGGCTAGCGGCATAGATCACGGGCGCGTGCGCCCAACGACAACGACGACGAACGACGTCACACAACATGGCGGTCATCATGCAGTCTTGGATTACAGCATATATCTTTGATATCAGACATGCATATTATGTTTAATCAGAAGCTTATCACCTAGCAGAGGTGATTCCTCAGAAATAAAAGTTAGCAATGAATTTTTTTGAAATTTTCCCTAATTGTTCTCTACCAAGCACTGTTTCGAAAAGTACAATAAAAATGATAGGTCACCATTCTCGTTTAAGAGATGTGATGGGCCAATCTTGCCCTATTTATGCCGGTACTGGTGCTAATCACGCGCGTTATTCATTGGTCCAAGTTACATTTTGCGGTAGCTCGGAGCATAGTTTTTTAAAGTAATACTTGGGAGAAAACTTGACAGGTAGAAAGTGTCAAGCATATAGAGCAATATCATAAAATTTGTGGAAACATCACAGTACTTAAAACGACGTGGACGTAAAGCGTTCGTAGAGTCGTAATTTTCGCGGTCACAATTTGCATCACAGAGTAATGCTTTTGTGCACGCTTTCACCTATATTGTTTTTTCCTTCCGATAAAATCTTCTAGTTTTTCTTTAAATTAAGGACGATAGTATGAACACTATTATTATGCAATAAAAAAACATAGGTCGCCATGCTCGTTTAAAAGAAAACGAGCATTTATTTCGCTATCGAGCTTAGCTTTAAGGAAATTTCTTTCGTTGTTTACGTGCACGAGCTAATTTGCGCGCCCTAATCACGGACGCAAAAATCGTGCGCAGTAGGGATGCGCAATGCAATACTGAGGAATCACCTTAACCCGACACTTAACCCTGGTTTAATGCTGCCGATTATTTCGAACCAATCAAATTTAACTTTCTAATATGGAGCAAGGGCTCTCGCGCTGATATGTCGAGTTCGCGCGGAATGTACGCAGGCTTTCGTGAGGAAATTTGCAACAACCGCAACACGTAGTTGACAAAAATGAATTGTCAAAAATGTCGAAGGTAAAAAGAAAGCTGACCTTCATAGAGGTTAAATTCGACGAAGGAGGGAACTTGCTACCTGTTAAGAGACCAAAACACCATCCCAACTTGAAAAAAGAGTCCAGTAATGATGTACGATTCGCGACCCCGAGAAACCTGTGTCCTTTGCGTGTCCCGCAAACTGGTATTTGGACACCAGTTGCACCGAAACGGTTTGCCGAAACACCTGAGACTTGCTTCAGAAATAAGCTGTCTGCAACGGAAGATACCTCTTCTGCAACGCCAGCATCTCTTACACCAAATCAGTGTGGCTGGGTTCAGCGCGTCGAAGCGTTTGTCGCCTCGGAAGCCCCTCAAATGCAAGTGAGTTACTGGGATTATTCCGACGGTAAACATTGCTGTGTGTCTGAAAAGGATCTCTCCCGTTTTGACGAGAGTTTGATATCAACAATTCCTGTTTCTCCCATATTAATTCATGTTTCTGCGAATGGGGACTACGTTGTAAAGGTTCTCTTTTGTGATGTCTTAAAGGGAACGCTGAAACACAATCGAGACCTTGTTGACCTTTTTCGTGTCAGCACCGAAAAGTTGATCTGTCCGAGACTGAGTTAGTCTCTTCCGCAGCCGTTTTTTGGGATGTCACGCAATGGGGGAGCGTTGCGTGACATCCCAAAAAACGGCTGCGGAGGAGACTAGGATTGAGTATGGTTGCCGCAGAAGAACACTCTAAAAAGATCCTGGCCCCGGTTGTTCGAAAGCCGATTAGCGGTAACCAATGATTAAATCGACCTTATCCACGGAGTAAATTAATCCTTCGATAAATTTCTGTTCCTTGAAGCTCGATTAGTACTATCCAAGGATTATTTAACACACCTAGCTAGGTGGATTAACTCGCTAATAAGATGAAAAAGCAGTCAAACAAATCAAAATGGCGGACTTGCATACTTTCCACGACATCAACTGCAAGTAAGCAGTTAAGGCCTGTTTACACAGGCTTCTTTTGTCGCGGCAACTCGATGCAATTTTTGTCGCGCTGAAGTTGCATCAACTTTCAAACATGTTCGAAACTCCTGCAATATCGCGGCGACAAATTGCACTGAAAATCGCACCTGGTTTACACATGCGATTTTGAAGTAGGAACTTGAGCGTGACAAAAATTGCATCGAGTTGCTGCGACAAAAATCGCCTGTATAAACAGGCCTTAATACTTACTTGCAGTTGATGTCGTGGAAAGTTTGCAAGTCCCGTAATAAAGTTTTTCCTGTTACGATATATTTAGCAGCTGATTAAGTAAGCTATTATTTCGTTGTCGCCGACATTGATTTGTAGAATGTCAAAGGAAGTATTAACCAGCACTGTGTTATCACAAACAATGATGTATTCAATCGAATAGTCGCTAGTAAAACCGCATGCATAGAATAACACTATGATTGTCAAACAAACCGATGAAACAGGAAATTAGTGGCCACGAATCATTGAAGAATGTGTAAAGCAAAACTGGAACTTCGTCAAGTTAGCTAAATTATCTCACCACTCCGGACTTACGTATCTGGTGGGCCTATCTAGGTGTGTATATCCGTAATTATAACATAGATAGGACCCTGCGCGCGCTCTGATTGGTCAAAAACCTATGTTTTATCAGAGTATAAAACATAGAAAAAGCGTGCTTTATTGTTTTGCGCGCGTAAAATCTAGATCATAAAGCAAATGAAGAAGCCTAAGCCGTGTATTACACAGTGATAAAACACTCCAGTCATTTGAGAACACTCGAGAAATGTAGAAAACACTCGCCTGCGGCTCGTGTTTTCTACATTTCCCTCGTGTTCTCAAATGCCTGTCGCGTTTTATCACAGTGTAATACACGGCTTAGGCTTCTTTATTTGTTAACTAATAAACGTAGCATTTTTGTACCTCTTAGCCAGATGGTATTGAGATAGATCGTAGGACAGAACGTGTAATGTTGAATTGGGAAGAATAAAGTCAAGTTAACCGAAATTATACAGTCCAAGTCTGTAGAACCCGCGCGTGCAGAGTTTCATTCTAACGTGTGCGAGAAGTTCTGCGAAAGTTGCAACCTCGTTCCCAGGGTCCTCTCGAAGTAGAGAGAGGACCCTGGGAACGAGGTTGCGAAAGTTGATTCATATCAACAAAACACTAAGTACTTTTATATTAGATTTTTATTGATAATATTAAATTCGACATCAAAATGTGTCAAAAAATTTCTTAAAAAATAAAACGTTTCGATCACTTCGGTGACCTTCATCAGTTACCATTATTGTGCAATATTTCTTTTACCCAACTCTTTATTTAACAACAAAACAACTGAACAGTAACCAACCAGTCTGAAAATGAAATTAACAAGTACGCTGACAAGAATCGACTACGTAGTTATTGATGTTTTTGTGGGTGTTTGTCAGCAAAGTAAAACTGCTTTGGCATAGGGAAACATCCATAACCAGCCGTTGAGTATTGAATATTTGTACGAGTTCCGATTTTTTGGTCTTTTTTGAGCTAATGGACGAAAATCAATGACTAATCGATGCAATCGATGACTAATCGATGACCAAAAATTTTGTGGCCTATCGATTAGTCATCGATTACTCATTGATCATCCGCAATAATCAATGACTAATCAACTGATTACCTATCGATTACCTATCGATTACCTATTGATTACTCATTGATGTCATTGATATCATCGATTAGTTATGTCTGGTTACATGTACATTATTGAATTCAACATCAAAATGTGTCAACTTTGTGATTAGTTTTTTGGTGATTACCTGTTGCCTGACGTCCTCGTGCCTCGTGGCATGTAAGAGTGTTGTCTATAAAGCATGTTTACATACAATAAGCTTCAGAAGCATAATAGAAGCTACTGATGTTGAAACTTCGATTTGACTGGTACATTAGCTACAACTGTATCAAAATTTACGATATACTTTCGATAAGTCTGCCGTGGAAATTAATTGAAGACTGTGTTGTGTCTTAGCATCCATCTTTTTTTTGTAAAACTCTCCACGAAAATCTTCCCATTGTACAAACCAAGCAACCATGACGAATCAGTGAAGAAAACCTTGTCGTGTAAGAGGGCGACAGAGTCCCCCGGGTTGACCTCTTAGGTGATCATGGTAGAAAATGTTTTTCTGACCGATCAGTGGGATGGAATTCAAACACTTCTGGAACTAGTCCCCCAAGAATTGAATAGGTGCCGAGAAGCTCGTCTACTCTTGAAGTAAGCTTTCGCCAGAAAAAACAAAATCGCATTGTCCCGACAAGCAGTCCCTGGGTCTCCGAGGATGTAACCTGGCTTGAACCACAATTCAAACAAAAAACACCAGTCCCTGGTCAGCAGTCAACTTCAAAAAAACACATGACCTCAATGAGCTCTAAATCTGAGCCTGCAATATGGTCAGTGAGTAGATTGTTTTGGCAGCTGTCAATTAGCCATTAACATGTACCTATGGTAATCATACGGTGCTTCTTTTATTGGTGCACTGACAGACGTATGTACTGTCAGTCGTGTGATAACCAGCCTTGCGATTTTCTGGCTCTTTCACTTCTGCGTGCGTCTGGCTCTGACAATCTTGTTTTCACTGGATCATAAGCGACGGAGTCGTAAACGGAATTGGAAAAATTGGATATTTTTTTATTCTTCCAACTCCAATTCCGTTTAGCTTATGACTCTGCTGACGACTCCGATTTTCGATTTTCACTAGGTCATAAGGTCTCTTATGGCTCTGACTCCGACTCCATCGCTAGTGAAAGCCAGCCTTCAGAAAAAGAAAAAAGAGTCAAAAAAGATGAATTCAGAGCTGTCAAAAGGTAACATTCGCAGGCAGTGATTCAGGTGAATTCGTAATGGAATAAAGACAACTTGAACCCTAAGCTAGGGTGAACTTGTTCATGATCAAGATTCTTTCTTTGCAGGTCATTTTCGTAAGTGCTATGACTGTCCTACTTCCAAATCCTTTGAAGACTGCCAGAGTCAGCAAACATTGGTCAACTGTTCTGATACCTCTAGCGCATGTTTTCAAACATCAGTCAAGTATGATAATGGTTCTTACAAGGTAGAGGATTTTGATAGCGGATGTCTGGATGAATCCGATTGTGACAGATACAAGAAAGGAGATATTGGATATTGTAATGATCTAAAGGCCATGAGATTCACTGTGGAGTGTGTATCAGAGTGCTGTCAGAGTGCTGTCATAGACGCAACAAGGAAAATCTGCTTGTCGAGAGCTAAAGTTCTTCCTTTGTAATTCGTGTTATATGATACTGTTGCCCGGTCTTTTATTGGCATTTGTCAATAGGTACTAACCATGGAGCGAGTTTAATGTATAAACAATTAAGGTAAACAAAAAATCGATGGTAATTTTTTTAACAGACAATTTCCATATCCCTGTCTTTGGCCTTTTGTTTTGAAACTACACCCTACTGTGCCCCGGGAAACTATCAGAATTTGTAGTCATTGAGACTTGATTTGCGATGACTATTTTAGAGAAGCGCCTGGCGGCCCAAAGGGCCATCAAGCAGACTGAGAGCTGCATGAATAAGATAAGATAAGATAATATAACTTCTCTGCCTCTGTTTCCAAGCAAGTTTAAGTGCAAAACCATTGATATGATAATGACTGATTTGCATTAGGGTTGAGAAAGTAAGGTGGGCCATTTGCACGATCCAGTCACATGGTAAGGAATGACTCATACTGGAACACAAATAATGCAGTGGACAAGTAGGGCTGAACTGGTAAAAGTTCCATTGTTTTGGATGTCCCACTGTTTTATTTGCATCCCAGCATAATTTTTATTCTGTACCATGTGACCGAATCGTGCAAAGGGCCTGTTGGCAATATACTTACTTCTTTTATCTGATGCGTGATTGGTAAAAAAAAAACAATTCTCTCTGATGCGCGATTGACTACAAAAATTCAGCGTGATGCGTGATTGGTAACCCCCTTCGCCACCCTCAATATCATGGTGTATATACATTAATTTGATTAATTAGCTAGCTTCTTATACAGTATTATATTAGTATCCTTATATGTAGCACATGACAATGTTTTTTTTTATAGTCCTAAGCATTTTTTCACTCCTGCAATACTAAATAATCTCTTTTTATATAATTATGATTTTGTAATTATAGTGTGTGTAAAATCATTAAGATGTGCACTGTCGTTTTATAAGAATTATAGACCAGATCCTCAAGGTAAAATGATAAAACATTGAGTGGCCCTATCAGCAATTTGAAGTCAACTTTTGAACAATAATATAAAGTCTTTTAGGACTATTTAAACACCATGTATAAATAACCGGTGAAATAATAATAATAATTAAAGTAATCTTTATTAAAATCTTATAAAATCCTAAATAGAAAGCTTTGATAATGTTTTTATAACATGCGTTTCTATGCTAAAATAAAGTTTCACACAATTTCTTGATATGCAATTTAAATAAGGTAACCTAAATGTAGAAAATCTAAAGGAGCTGTATAAGAAGGAAAATAATCAAATAGTAAAAATGTAATAAATATTTAATTGTCTCAACAAGCGTGCTGTATGGAGATCGAGAAGGCATTTTACAGAGTGTCCAAAATTAAAAAATACACTTCATATATACACATATAATCGATAAAATGTCTATGAAATGGCTGCCTCTGAATTTTGTATATCAATGTCAGCATTAGTTAAGTCCATTTTACGTCTTCTGATTGTTCTTGATCCTCTTAAGCAGATCAGCGCAGATCTCTATAAGGCAAAGGAAGTTCTTGCCCTTATCCACGATGTAGTCCTTGAATGGTGCTCTCCTTTCTTGTTAGCTATAAGTTCTGCAAGACGACTATGAAATCTTAGGCATTCTGGGCCCATTTCACCTGTAGAGGTAAACACAAGAGGTGTAAATGAACCATGTTCAATGTCTAGAACACGTCTCGAGTAGGAGCGCTTCTTTTCGTTCTCGTGTAAACGGTAGATCTGCTTTGGTTCCATCTGTTTGTATGACTCTGCATTGGGATGACAGACACGAATATCGAAAAATGCAGATTGATGTTGTTCCCAGAAGCCACGGGCATGAACATCTAGTCTTGCTTCCTTCGCCAAGTTGGACCCGCTGCCTAACTGCTCTCCTGTCACGTCCTGTAGTTGAGGCTCGATTTCAACATCGTTACAAACCATGCTTAAAAGATCAGCTTCTAAGTCTCTAAGCTCATTGTGGCGCTGTATGATAAAGCCACCCTTTTTACATACCACTGAGTGGTCCACGGAGAAAATATCAGCACAGACGCATCGACTAGGGATGTCCTCAATTGGCCAGTCGTATCATAATTTAGATGGCATCACGAAACTCTCTTTTATTGAGATTAACCCCAATTCTTGAAGGGGAACGACTGTTAACCATACAGACGAACCCTTTTCAGAAGAGAGGTCCAGTGCTCTCTTTAAGTTATCAGGTACCCTCTCATAAACGGTTGTCACTTTTTCTTTGACATCCTCCTCTCTCTTGTGCCTGGAAGTTTGTTTTGCCAATTTCACGGCTGAATCGTCTGGTAATTGATGTGTTGAGACATGATTTGGTCGACGAGGGGTGCAGTTATTTCTTACGGAAGAGTTGAGCTCCCGCCCAGCCTCTGATTGCGGATTTCCAAAGCCAAGACCACCACAACGAACCGGTAGGGATAAAAAAATTTAAACAACACTTATTATTATAGATTTGATAAAATAAAGGAAAGAAAAATTATAAATCAATATTATAGAAGGTTAAGACGCTCTTTGCCATAAACTCAGTGTCAGAAGATAACACTATTGACAGAAGAACAATAGAAGAAGAACAACAACAATAATAATAATAATAATAATAATAATAATATAGTAATAGTGGTAGTAATAGCAATAGCAATAGCAATAGCAATAGCAATAGCAATAGCAATAGCAATAGCAATAGCAATAGCAATAGCAATAGCAATAGCAATAGCAATAGCAATAGCAATAGCAATAGCAATAGCAATAGCAATAGCAATAGCAATAGCAATGGCAATGGCAATGGCAATGGCAATGGCAATGGCAATGGCGATGGTGATGGTGATGGTGATGGTGATGGTGATGGTGATGGTGATGGTGATGGTGATGGTAATGGTAATGGTAATGGTAATGGTAATGGTAATGGTAATGGTAATAATAATTGCGGGCCCAAGAGAGGCCCGCAACCCTAATCTTGACAGTGACCAGCGGATTGCGTATTACGCGTGCTCGCCACGATTATAACAGGGACACTGAAACCGGAAGTTAAAAATTTGTTCTGCAACTAAGAACGATCAGAATGCGAAAAATGTGTCAATCACAACAGTTTGTCACATGGGATACCGGATGTAGACTTCTGTCACATGGAAGATCAAAGTACGTTTTACTAGCTCCGGCTCAAACTTTCGCCTGAAAATATTAAAAGCCCAGCGCTCGTGGAAAATGTGTTTTTTTCACTAAAATTTGAGCTTGGAACATATATAAATTTATATTCGTTTGAATCGTAAATGAAATGACCTTTTATAAAATCTCTGATTACGCCGAACGGGCCGAACAAAAATCTCTTCACTAACCCTGACTTCGAAGGGATAACACATGGTTAATAGCCATCACACATCGGCAAAAGTACAATCTGTTCCTTATCAATCCAGCTTTATCATGTTAAGATTTCAACGAAATGGAAGAAAACCAGAGTTAATTTCAGTTTTTTTTTTCACCTCGCGTCATTGCTTGACTCAATGAAGTAGCCACGGTCGCCCATAGCAACCGAAAAACACGGACAGCACAAGCCGACGTTTTGGTAAAAAAAAAATCCCAGAATTATTGCCTCAGAGCTAAACCTTGAATGGGAACATCTATTCCAAACCCTCCTTACGTGATTTAGACGAAAAAATGACCTCGGCGGGCTAGGAAAGAGAACGAAAGAAATTTTTTTTTACATACAGCATATATTAAACCAACGCGTACGCGTGAATTATTCGGTGTTCTGTAAGGAAACGAAAATAAAGCTTGTTTCTGGATAATTTCACCCTTGAAAGCCAGCGCATGGTCCCAAATCACTCTCCGTATCCTTACAATGTCCTGAAATCCATCTCTGAAAGATTTTGCCTCAATTTTGAGCAAATAAACATTCCTCCGCGCACGTGACGTCATCATTTTGTAAAATCTAAAACTAAAGAGCCACCAAATTATTATCTTTCATGAGACATGAGAGGGGGAAAATTATTTCTGTGAACAACTTTTCAGCTCAAGAACATGCCTCGTATCAAAACAGGCACGTTTTAAATTTCAGAGTTATGGTGAACGTGTTCATCGAAAAATGTATATTTATCTCGGGATATTTAGCCTTTTTGAAGTTAAAGCATTAGGGAAAGTGCTTATTTAAATGTTTGCTTGATTGGTTAAGATAATTAGCGGCCTAGATAGCCAAAGTAAGTTCCAGATGCTTACACTATTTTCCGGCCGCCATGTAACTACGGTTGGCGCTGGGCTCTGTAAATTTGTGCAAAATATTTCGACAAATATTTGAAGATCGGGAAAACGTACAGACCTTAAAGGGCGGTGTTCCAAAACCCTTTTTTTTCCCTTTCAACCTCTCTTTAAACTTACCAAAATTTCACTTAAATTCGGGTTTACCCCCGCCTTAAACTTGGAGAAGTGTCTTGATTATCTATCTCCTTTAACATTATAATTTCTTGAGCTTATTCACTGAATGGTTTTCGATTTTTTTTTAGTTGCGTGACGGTGCAACCCAAGAATATTTCGATTAGCTAACTTGACAAAACTGTCCAAATTTGGTGAGAATCGAAAGTAACGCCAATTTTCTGTCACGCTTTCAAAACAAGGCTAAATATCCCGAGATAAATATACATTTTTCGATGAACACGTTCACCATAACTCTGAAATTTAAAACGTGCCTGTTTTGATACGAGGCATGTTCTTGAGCTGAAAAGTTGTTCACAGAAATAATTTTCCCCCTCTCATGTCTCATGAAAGATAATAATTTGGTGGCTCTTTAGTTTTAGATTTTACAAAATGATGACGTCACGTGCGCGGAGGAATGTTTATTTGCTCAAAATTGAGGCAAAATCTTTCAGAGATGGATTTCAGGACATTGTAAGGATACGGAGAGTGATTTGGGACCATGCGCTGGCTTTCAAGGGTGAAATTATCCAGAAACAAGCTTTATTTTCGTTTCCTTACAGAACACCGAATAATTCACGCGTACGCGTTGGTTTAATATATGCTGTATGTAAAAAAAAATTTCTTTCGTTCTCTTTCCTAGCCCGCCGAGGTCATTTTTTCGTCTAAATCACGTAAGGAGGGTTTGGAATAGATGTTCCCATTCAAGGTTTAGCTCTGAGGCAATAATTCTGGGATTTTTTTTTTACCAAAACGTCGGCTTGTGCTGTCCGTGTTTTTCGGTTGCTATGGGCGACCGTGGCTACTTCATTGAGTCAAGCAATGACGCGAGGTGAAAAAAAAAACTGAAATTAACTCTGGTTTTCTTCCATTTCGTTGAAATCTTAACATGATAAAGCTGGATTGATAAGGAACAGATTGTACTTTTGCCGATGTGTGATGGCTATTAACCATGTGTTATCCCTTCGAAGTCAGGGTTAGTGAAGAGATTTTTGTTCGGCCCGTTCGGCGTAATCAGAGATTTTATAAAAGGTCATTTCATTTACGATTCAAACGAATATAAATTTATATATGTTCCAAGCTCAAATTTTAGTGAAAAAAACACATTTTCCACGAGCGCTGGGCTTTTAATATTTTCAGGCGAAAGTTTGAGCCGGAGCTAGTAAAACGTACTTTGATCTTCCATGTGACAGAAGTCTACATCCGGTATCCCATGTGACAAACTGTTGTGATTGACACATTTTTCGCATTCTGATCGTTCTTAGTTGCAGAACAAATTTTTAACTTCCGGTTTCAGTGTCCCTGTTATAATCGTGGCGAGCACGCGTAATACGCAATCCGCTGGTCACTGTCAAGATTAGGGTTGCGGGCCTCTCTTGGGCCCGCAATTATTATTACCATTACCATTACCATTACCATTACCATTACCATTACCATTACCATCACCATCACCATCACCATCACCATCACCATCACCATCACCAT
>JAHPZR010008537.1:0-10000 GCA_019787425.1 Platygyra sinensis
CTAACACTTTATTGCATGAAGGTTATAAATCCAATCTGGAATTCATGACAAAAATATTTGGAAAAATATTCAGGCCTTAAATTTATACACACTAATCTATTTTTTTTTTTTAACCTTTTCACATTTACCAATTTTCTATGGGATTTATAATTATATATTGTTATACCGGTTTCACTTGTAATAATAATAATAATAATAATAATAATAATAATAATAATAATAATAATAATAATAATAATAATAATAATAATAATAATAATAATAATAATAATAATAATAAGTAATAGTAATTGGATCGAGTGGAGTACAATTCAGGGAGTAATCGAGCGAGTAATATTGAAAGCGGACGAGCGCGAAGCGCGATGCCGATTTGAAATTACGAGCACGATTACTCCCTGAATTTTACGACACGAGGTCCAATTACTAATTAATCGTATCTATAAGAAATTTCGGAAAGAAAATGTCTTCTGAGAACTTTTGAACGAAAACGTCTGTAGCGCTTTTCCTAAGTTTTGAAACTGTAGAAAACATTGCTAAGGAAGCCACTGAAGCGCGCGTAATTGGCGTGAAAATCACTTGGGTATCCAATTACAGGTGTCCGATTACAAAAGTTCAAATCGGACAGCTGTAATTGGACACCCACGTGATCGCGCGCCGATTACGTGACAAATAGGCGCGTCGAGAACCAATCACGATCGAGAATTTTGTTATAGATACGATAATAATAATGATAATGATAATGATAATGATAATGATAATGATAATGATAATGATAATGATAATGATAATGATAATGATAATGATAATGATAATGATAATGATAATGATAATGATAATGATAATGATAATGATAATGATAATGATAATGATAATGATAATGATAATGATAATGATAATGATAATGATAATGATAATGATAATGATAATGATAATGATAATGATAATGATAATGATAATGATAACGTTTCCCAGTTTGATTAAGTAAGGTGCGGGCTCTTTGCGACGAACATAAAGAAATTTCAATAAGCGAGCACATTTATTGAGGTACACTAATTAGACTTATGTTGATCAGGGTAAAGGTATGAATAACAATTCTAATTATTATGTATCATTTTTTTCTTAGTGCCTGCTTTACCATGGACCTGTTTACCAAATGCTTTACGAGGTAAGAATTTACTTAAGCAATAAGTAGTTCGAATGATTTATAAAGTTAAAAGGCGTGTTTCTTACTGGTGTTTGTATATATACCATGATTTGTTTCTTTTTTTTTTATTTTAACCAAATATTCTATTCTTTTTTCATTTCATTTTAGGCCCTGCAAACTGGGCAGGTATATGCAACACAGGAAAAAGGCAATCACCGATTGACATTAAAAGCTCCGAGACAACCCTTGACAAAGGCTTTGGTGTGTTCACACTGAAAAACTACGGCAGGAAACTCAACAAAACCTTTACTGGCTCAAACAATGGCCACTCCTTGGGAATGCAATTTCTTACAGGAGTGTACAATGTTAGTGGAGGAAGTCTGACAGATGTTTACACCACTGTTTAGTTTCACTTTCACTACGGCCCAAACAACACGGTGGGATCGGAACACATTGTGGATGGAGAACATTATGCCGCTGAGGTGCTGGGTACGAGACTGAACAAAAGAGTGTTCAGCGAGATTGTTTATGTAGTACTAAGCAGGTCTTAACTCAGTAAACAAAAAGTAGTTCCACTGGTATTTCTCTAAGTGCTTTTAGATCGCAATTTGAATTGTGCACTTTACATCGCCAAGCATTTCAGTTCTCTTCAGTCCATGTGTGCAGCCCTACCTCTATTTGCGCCTTCTTAAAACAATTTAAAAGATATAGAAGGCTCATTTTTGATGACCTTGTCAATGCAATGGAAATAAAACTGCATTGAGACAAAATTAGATCTATCTTTACAACAGTTCAAGGATGAAAATCATAATGGCGATGATAGTGATCAATCATAAGAGATCTTCCCTTACAATCCTTCTTGTGATAATGGCACCATTTTAAAACGATAGGAACAAGGGCAAAATGCTAAGCTTTTTTTGTACTATTTAACTGATTCTCACCCGATGCTTAACGTTGTTCTCTTTTTACTTTCCCAGTTGCACTTTTTTTTATAAGTAGTTTTTTTGAAACACATTTCAGAATAAAAAGTAGCGATAAAAAACGACGTTTCGATCTCTCTGAGATCATTTTCAAGTTGTGGAAGAAGCTAATGAAATATACATATATAAGTACAAATTAGGGCGTGAGAATGTCCAACGTTAAAATATGTAAATACAAGCGCTAAAATGTTAGTGTTAAAATGCTATAAAATACAATATAAATAACTTTGCACGGATTGAATCTGCATGATTGTTTGTTAAAGCACTCAAATTTAAGTGTTAAAATACTAAAATTCTATAAAAATACTATATAAACAACTTCGCAGGGATTGAATCTGACTGACTGTTTTTATCATTTTTTACAGACACTGTTATCGGTAACATTCCAGCCTTTAGATTTGACAGAATGCTGCCTGCAAATAAAATCAAGTACTTCCGGTACAGTGGCTCCCTCACGCACAGAGAGTGTCACGTGGGCGGTTTTTAGGGATGCTGTCAACATATTTCAGTATCAGGTACACTACTGATTTCTGAACATATGTCTCTTAAAAGCTTCTTCGAAGCGTTGTGCTTTGAATCTTTTTGCCATAATATAACAATAGCGATTGTCTCGACAGATGGGTGTTTTCCCCTAACTTTGGGTTTCTTTTCCTCAGATGAACCTTCTGCGTCAACTCCGGAAGACTTACACCACGACAAGTGTGGGCAATTTCCGTCCCGTACAGCCACTTTACGACCGAGTCATCAGATCTAGTTTCGAAGTTTCCGAGATGATTGACACTACCTCGACATTTTCCAATACCGATAGGAGGGGTGCTACCACTTCCACCATAACTGACAAAAAAGGATCCTCTTCAATCCCTTCAACAGTTGCTTGTACAAATGCAGAGGAATCACCCCCAGCTCCAACTGTCGAAATTGACCTTGGATCATCAGCAGTTGGGATGACCACTGGCCTGTCTTTGTCGATGTTGTTTGCTGCCCTGACAGCTCTCTTACATTGTGCATTAGAACGACTTTTCAGTGAC
Organism: Platygyra sinensis; assembly: GCA_019787425.1. Lineage (NCBI taxonomy): Eukaryota > Metazoa > Cnidaria > Anthozoa > Scleractinia > Merulinidae > Platygyra > Platygyra sinensis. The sequence goes on from JAHPZR010008537.1 coordinate 3,153, forward strand.
TTTATTGTAGTTTCCCATCTAACTATCTTAGAGCAAAGTCATGTAAGAAATGGTAACTTTTTGAAAATTGGCGGTAATCTAGTAACTTGTGGTCAGGTTATATTTTCGTTTCACCTTAAACTTCCCCTTATAATTAGGAGTGCACTTGATCACGGGCCTCAGTAGTCCACCCGGAGTGGCAAACAGAATAGAAAGCGGTTTTGGTTCTGCACTCCGCTTTAGGCTAGCAGTTTAGATAGCTCCTATTCCATGTAGCACTCTTTGGCTGCAACTCGGCGAGCCAGAAGTAAAGTAAAACCAACAGGTTTTGGTAAATGCGTTTTCCTGCGCATGATGGAGCCTGTAATTAAGGTTTTATTTCGAGTTCTGGTACCTTTTAAGTTCATTCACGCGTTTAGTAGAGTTGCATGGTGGGAGAAAAAACCGAATACCACCAAAAAAATTGGAAAAGAAAAAAAAAAAAAAAAAAAGAAAAACAAAGTGATAACACCCAAACAATTCACCTTCAAGTTAATTAATATCGGCATAGGCACCTCATGTTATGTTTTATGTATATCAAAGAAAAGACTGAAATAAAAGCCCATCCCCCACTCCGTTGGGATCTTCCCAGCGGATTCCTGGTGGCACGTAATGCGGGCTCTTAAAAAAATAACATTCAAAATGGCGCCGACTGGCAATGAAGTGGAGTGGACAGTGGAGTGAGTTTTGAGTTACATAGGATAGTTTTGTTGCTGTTCCTCCTACTTGACGCGGCCAAAACGAGTCCCCAAACACAGAATATATGTCCTTTATTTGTATACCGAATGAAGAGGAATATGAAATGAGCAGAAACTTTGCAGACGTTTCGCAAACAATAACTGTTCTAACAGAAATTTACTGGGACCTGAGGTCTAAGGTAAGCGTTTCTTGTCCTACAATGATCTGATTTTATTTTGAAGACTGGTTTAAGCTAATGTCTTTGATGTTAATCGTGTGTGAAGCTTCGAGTAAGTGCTACCGATAGAATCATGCTGAAACTTAGCAAACTGGAATTTAAGTCGACTCGGAGGAAGAAAATAGATTTTGGGAACGAGTTGCCAGTGTTAAATGAGTCTTCGTCGAGTCATGTATTTGTAATATTGACCAATTGGTCATTTGGGCCACAAAAAATAATGCTTGCCACAGGACAGCAAAGAGTCAGGATAATTAATAGCAAACTCAGGGAAGTTTATGAAAATTACATTTTTTTGATTCTGTGCGTTTCAGTCTGTATCATTTGGGTTTCACTTACTGGTAGTTAAAAAGGTAAAGGTAGAGACTGCTTGCATTCAACTCATGTAGTAGACTTCAATAAAACGATGGTACTCACGTTTAAATAAGATGATTTTTTAACTTTAAATTTGTATCTTCCCGTTGCGTGTATTGACAGACATGGATTTATGTTTCTTTTGCATCTTGTGGTCTACAGGTAATTTGTGGGATTAATAACCAGGAATGCCCACTAATGAGGACATTTTAATTTACTGGTGAGTTAAACTATGGATTATGACATGTTTAGGTAGCTATTGATTGCTCAGTTTTAACATAGTCATTTGCAGGACGTAACATGTCGATCAAAGTCGATCATCGAAAACGTAGTCGATAAGTCGATAGCACTCGATATTTGTTGATAATTGTCAATCGACAAGTTAAATTTGTCGATAAAAGTCAATAATCACAAGGTTTTCAACTGGTTGTTGATTTACAGGCACAAACAAGAGTCAAGCAACGCAGCATTGTGTAATGATCGAAGCGTCGGCGACTGGATGTGTAATATATCGAAGAAAAATATAAAGCATCACAAGAAATTGTGGAATCGACTTTTATCGATTTCCGATACTTGTCGACTGATTAGTATCGAATTCGATCGACAATGATCGACTTTTATCGACTTTCGAAGTTATCGACATGTTACGTCCTGTTATTTGTGAGCCCACTCCAGCCTCTCAGTTTTAACGTAGTTATAATTCTAAGCCCTTTCCAGTCTCTTAGTTTAAACATAGTATTTGTGAGTCCACTCCAGCCTCTCAGTTTAAAAATAGTTATTTGTAAGCCCACTCAAGTGTCTCAGTTTTAACATAGTTATTTGTGAGCCCACTCCAGCCTCTCAGTTTTAACATAGTTATATCTAAGCCACACGCATTCATTACCTGAACCATTCAAGATGTGCTTTTTGACCAGATATGTAACAGATAAACTGTAGGGGACTGGACACGAACTGGCCGAGAGGAGTCTCGGGGATAGAACGTTTAAATGTGGTGATCGGTTGACCTTTTGAGCAGAGTGAGGTGCGATATCTTGTGGCGGTTATTCTGTCGTTTTGAGTGGAGTTGCCGCACGACTTAAGATTAGGATTCGCTTGTTACACTGGTGGCAGCGGTGGCTATCGTTCCAGTGGTTGTCTATGCTGAGTTAGAAGCTGAGTAACGTTCGAAATGGCCACAGAAGAGATACCAGCGCCTGGCGTTTTTTATGGCGACAAAGCGAAGGATGAGAAAACCTTCAGCTCTTACTTTTCAGCTTCGTTAGTACAAGCGGATGAGGCGCTGAACGGGCCAGATTCGAATTTGTTTTGCCGTGACGCCGGTTCGATACGAGGTCGCTCAATTTCTTTTTTTTTTTCGCTCTGTTCCTTTTCTTTTTTCAAAAATGAAGATATCTATTAAAAAAAAAATGCGTATACAGCAGGAATCTGGAGATAATTTTTATACAGGTTATTGTGACGTGAGACAACACGTGAATTTCGATCGAGCGTCAATGCAAAGAGAAGTGATGCATGATGAAGTACAGCTCTTTCGTCTAATATCTTAAGCATTGTTTTTAAGTACCTTGTAGCCTGCCTGGTGATTGATAGGCATCATAAAGCCTTGATAAACCCGTAAATCACCAGGACGTTTTAAAGAAGCAAAACGTGTTCTGTAACTTCCAACGCAACTGATATCAGCGGCAAGTCAGTTATTAGCGTTCGAAGTCAGGTCGATCCAGGCAGCAGCAGTTCTTGCCCAAGAATAAAACCCTGTCGTAGTTGTGGCCCATTTGCCAAGCGTTGCTAGCTTCAAAGTTTGGAAAATGAGAACCGCTGTTAGACTTATAAAATTTTTCTTCCATCATCCTCCATGTTTACCCGCGCACGAGGTGTAACAGAACCTTCCCGGCATGCATTTCGATCATGTTGGGCAAGACAAGCCAAGACAGGACAAGACAAAACAAGACAAGACTCCTTAAATCACAATAATATTTAACTAATTACAGAGCGCGTTTTTTTCCTTTTTTATTCCAACATAATAATGGCCAACAAGAAGCGATCGATTGATTCAAACATAGATCTGTGATCCAGGTTGCGTTGATTTTACTTCAAATCAGCATGATTTGCAGTGTTTTAAACTTCTGGGATCAGGGGCCATGCAGATGTAAGGAGAGAGACCTGTACGTTGCACCAAAGGGTTAATCTTTTAATCTGTCAGCCCTACATTTTCAAGCTTATACGTTGCAGGCAGTTAAAATGAAATAGAGATCCTTGCTGTGACGCTTTAAAGTGAAATAAACATTTTAAGCTATTTAACCCCGAAATCGCCGTTTTCGAGTTTACGTGCTGGGTGAAATGAACAGCTTGCTCGATTTGAAGTGAAATCAACATCCTTGCCGTCATGCCTTAACGTGAAATCGCGTAAAGTGAACTTGAGTGAAATTAACGTCTTTGCGGTCGCGTGACCGAACGTGAAATCACAATTTTAACGGTTTTAAAAACCTAAAATCAACATTTTTAATGTTACATTTTGATTGTTTTCCTTAGCCTAACACTGCACTAAAGTACTAACCCTAACGCGTCCTGACCTTAACTCTAAACTTATCTGAAGCGCTAACCCTAGGCAATAACCCTCACCCTTCAACGCTAACCCTAGTTTCAAGCGGTAACACTAAACGTTAACTCTAACCTTAACCTTGTTCCGTAACCCTAGTTTCAAGCGGTAGCCCTAGTTTCAAGCGGTAGCCCTAAGCGTTTAACTCTAAGCTTAACCTTGTTCCGTAACCCTAACCCTTTAACGCTATCTCTACAATCGTGGACAAAATTCCTTGGGACACTTGTGTAATTGCACTAATTTTTTGTGTTTTTAAAACGGAGTTTAAAAAAAAGGACTGTTATGCGTTGCTTCCCCTCCCCCTCTCGCCCCCCATACAATGTTGAAAATCTAGAGAAATAGAGCGTGTTGTACACTTGTCCAACATTGTAGAGGGGGGGGGGGGGGGGGGGAGGGGCTGAACAAGTGTAGATGAATTCGCGCCTGACTGTTTGTTTGGCGCGTGTGAAAAAGCGCCTCAAAGGTAAATTTGTCCCAAGACTTTTGTCCATGATTGTAGTTTCGAGCGGTAACCCTAACCCTAAGTAAAACCCTAAGGGTTTAAGTCCTTGCGGTGGCGTGATAATGTGAAATCAAAATTTTAAGTCTCTGTAAATGACCTGATATCAACATTGTCTAGCTTGCGCATTGCGTGAAATCAACAGTTGGATGTAATTTGAGTGAAACAACGTCTTTGCGGTCGCACGTTAACGTGAAATAAAAGTTTTAACGGTTTTAACCTGACATCAACATTTTTTGATGTTACACGTTGCAAAAGATCAATATTTTGTTGGATTTTAAGTGAAATTACCGTCTTTGCGGTCGCGTGCTGACGTCACAACAAATGCAGGGTTTTTTTGCATACGTAATATCTCGAAAGCGAAACAAACTTCAGCCAAAAAACATGGAGAACATTGTCTAACGCACCTAAACAAACCTGCATGCGAAATTTGGAGCATTTTTGAGAAATTTCATTTTTGAGTAAAAAACCTAACGCCCTTTTTCCTCCGAAGCTTTCATTTATTTCTGAATTTTTACTTAAAAATAGTAATTCGCTACTTGCACATGACCCATAATCCTTTGCGTTGTTGGGGGGTAACCAGTAGAAGAAATGTATGGTATCATGACAAAAATTAGTTCGGTGAGCTCGCAAAACCAGCTACTAATGCTTAAAAATGCACCAGAATTTATCAAAATCATGATAGGAGAAATTTGTACTAGTTTATAACTAAATGTAGAGAATTTTCTTTTTGTCCATACATCGTCTGTAAAATTACAAGACGAATGCCACTGAAAATTATTCTGTTATTACTAACAGAAATGGGATCTCTTTGGGGTGTAAATAAAGTCCAGGCCACGCCCACAAAATAAGTTTTTGGTACCTTTTCAACAAGCACCCCCGACATTTTCATAGGTGAGTACCCCGTTGGGGGGGAGCAGCCAAGTAGTAGTAGTAAACCTAGCTTTAACTACAGAGTCCAAAAAATTTAATAACCACCTTGCCTGGCCCAGGTATAAACTGGGCAAGGTTACACTGTTATATGCTAACCCAAAGTCCTATATTTTCTTTGGAAACATCAAATAAATGATATTTGGGTATCTAGCAAATGGCAAAGGATTGGATTCACTCTAGAGGCCAACATGAAAACAGTCAGTTTTTTTTTCCACACACTGAGAAGGCCATTTACAGTCTACATGTTAGAAAAATAGCAGTTTCAGCAAAATAAATACTTTTTGCTTACTTTTTTTTTTATATTTGCAGGTGACTTAAAGACTTTGCAATGGCATTCCTCTTAGTCAATGATGAACTCAAATATAAAATTGTCACAACATTGATTCCTACAGAAGACAAATTATATAAAGTTTATAGCTATTTGTGTGATATGAAAATCACAGAGCCCAATAGGGTTACATGTGTATACTAACACTTTATTGCATGAAGGTTATAAATCCAATCTGGAATTCATGACAGAAGTATTTGGAAAAATATTGAGGCCTTAAATTTATACACACTGATCTTTTTTTTTTTCAACCTTTTCACATTTACCAATTTTCTATGGGATTTATAATTATATATTGTTATAACATAGATAGGACCCTGCGCGCGCTCTGATTGGTCAAAAACCTATGTTTTACCAGAGTATAAAACATAGAAAAAGCGTGTTTTATTGTTTTTCGCCACTTTACCCCTAGTCGACATTTTATTTAGAGATGGCGAAAAACGTTTACTTTGAAGAAATTTACGATGGAGTTCTCTGTGAAGCAGCAGAAAGTTTTCAAGCGGAGATAAATATAACAAGTAAAGAGGAAGAGGTGAAAACAGTCGAGAAGTCCCGTTTTGTCGAGCTATCGGAGGACGACCTCGACGTTATCGTTGACCGTGCCGAGGCACAAACCACCAAAAACACAACAAAATGGGGAGTGAAAGTATTTGAAGGTAAGCACAAAACAATAGAAAATTAAAAGTTTTCAACTGAAAGTCATTTATTATAATTCTCTGTACATTGGCAACAATGCAACAAGCTAGAAACGTATACACCGCAACGATAAACAAAATGGCTGAACAGCAACATGTACAAAACATAAACAATTTACAATGCGAAAACTTGAGTGTTCTGTGTCATTAAAAAGAGGCTCAATGTATTTTTTTCAGACTGGTGTAATGACAGAGGTGTGGATAGAAAGCTTTCCGAGATGAGTGACATGGAGTTGGATCAGGTTTTGAGGCGATTTTATGCCGAAGCCCGGGCGAAGGATGGTGAATTATACAGTCGCTCATCATTACTGGCCATAAGAAATGCAATTGAACGGTTCTTAAACAACCCTCCACATAATAGAGCCATAAAAATAGCAAAAGGTGAAGCCTTTCAGTTGTCAAATAAAATGCTAAATTCCAAAATTAAGGTCCAGAAGAAGGACGGCAAAGAGAATATAAAACATAAGCCAGCCATACCTCCAGGAGATCTCCAAAAGCTAAGTGCTTCGGGCGTA
>JAHPZR010008537.1:20000-29116 GCA_019787425.1 Platygyra sinensis
AACTTTATATAATTTGTCTTCTGTAGGAATCAATGTTGTGACAATTTTATATTTGAGTTCATCATTGACTAAGAGGAATGCCATTGCAAAGTCTTTAAGTCACCTGCAAATATAAAAAAAAAAGTAAGCAAAAAGTATTTATTTTGCTGAAACTGCTATTTTTCTAACATGTAGACTGTAAATGGCCTTCTCAGTGTGTGGAAAAAAAAAACTGACTGTTTTCATGTTGGCCTCTAGAGTGAATCCAATCCTTTGCCATTTGCTAGATACCCAAATATCATTTATTTGATGTTTCCAAAGAAAATATAGGACTTTGGGTTAGCATATAACAGTGTAACCTTGCCCAGTTTATACCTGGGCCAGGCAAGGTGGTTATTAAATTTTTTGGACTCTGTAGTTAAAGCTAGGTTTACTACTACTACTTGGCTGCTCCCCCCCAACGGGGTACTCACCTATGAAAATGTCGGGGGTGCTTGTTGAAAAGGTACCAAAAACTTATTTTGTGGGCGTGGCCTGGACTTTATTTACACCCCAAAGAGATCCCATTTCTGTTAGTAATAACAGAATAATTTTCAGTGGCATTCGTCTTGTAATTTTACAGACGATGTATGGACAAAAAGAAAATTCTCTACATTTAGTTATAAACTAGTACAAATTTCTCCTATCATGATTTTGATAAATTCTGGTGCATTTTTAAGCATTAGTAGCTGGTTTTGCGAGCTCACCGAACTAATTTTTGTCATGATACCATACATTTCTTCTACTGGTTACCCCCCAACAACGCAAAGGATTATGGGTCATGTGCAAGTAGCGAATTACTATTTTTAAGTAAAAATTCAGAAATAAATGAAAGCTTCGGAGGAAAAAGGGCGTTAGGTTTTTTACTCAAAAATGAAATTTCTCAAAAATGCTCCAAATTTCGCATGCAGGTTTGTTTAGGTGCGTTAGACAATGTTCTCCATGTTTTTTGGCTGAAGTTTGTTTCGCTTTCGAGATATTACGTATGCAAAAAAACCCTGCATTTGTTGTGACGTCAGCACGCGACCGCAAAGACGGTAATTTCACTTAAAATCCAACAAAATATTGATCTTTTGCAACGTGTAACATCAAAAAATGTTGATGTCAGGTTAAAACCGTTAAAACTTTTATTTCACGTTAACGTGCGACCGCAAAGACGTTGTTTCACTCAAATTACATCCAACTGTTGATTTCACGCAATGCGCAAGCTAGACAATGTTGATATCAGGTCATTTACAGAGACTTAAAATTTTGATTTCACATTATCACGCCACCGCAAGGACTTAAACCCTTAGGGTTTTACTTAGGGTTAGGGTTACCGCTCGAAACTACAATCATGGACAAAAGTCTTGGGACAAATTTACCTTTGAGGCGCTTTTTCACACGCGCCAAACAAACAGTCAGGCGCGAATTCATCTACACTTGTTCAGCCCCTCCCCCCCCCCCCCCCCCCCTCTACAATGTTGGACAAGTGTACAACACGCTCTATTTCTCTAGATTTTCAACATTGTATGGGGGGCGAGAGGGGGAGGGGAAGCAACGCATAACAGTCCTTTTTTTTAAACTCCGTTTTAAAAACACAAAAAATTAGTGCAATTACACAAGTGTCCCAAGGAATTTTGTCCACGATTGTAGAGATAGCGTTAAAGGGTTAGGGTTACGGAACAAGGTTAAGCTTAGAGTTAAACGCTTAGGGCTACCGCTTGAAACTAGGGCTACCGCTTGAAACTAGGGTTACGGAACAAGGTTAAGGTTAGAGTTAACGTTTAGTGTTACCGCTTGAAACTAGGGTTAGCGTTGAAGGGTGAGGGTTATTGCCTAGGGTTAGCGCTTCAGATAAGTTTAGAGTTAAGGTCAGGACGCGTTAGGGTTAGTACTTTAGTGCAGTGTTAGGCTAAGGAAAACAATCAAAATGTAACATTAAAAATGTTGATTTTAGGTTTTTAAAACCGTTAAAATTGTGATTTCACGTTCGGTCACGCGACCGCAAAGACGTTAATTTCACTCAAGTTCACTTTACGCGATTTCACGTTAAGGCATGACGGCAAGGATGTTGATTTCACTTCAAATCGAGCAAGCTGTTCATTTCACCCAGCACGTAAACTCGAAAACGGCGATTTCGGGGTTAAATAGCTTAAAATGTTTATTTCACTTTAAAGCGTCACAGCAAGGATCTCTATTTCATTTTAACTGCCTGCAACGTATAAGCTTGAAAATGTAGGGCTGACAGATTAAAAGATTAACCCTTTGGTGCAACGTACAGGTCTCTCTCCTTACATCTGCATGGCCCCTGATCCCAGAAGTTTAAAACACTGCAAATCATGCTGATTTGAAGTAAAATCAACGCAACCTGGATCACAGATCTATGTTTGAATCAATCGATCGCTTCTTGTTGGCCATTATTATGTTGGAATAAAAAAGGAAAAAAACGCGCTCTGTAATTAGTTAAATATTATTGTGATTTAAGGAGTCTTGTCTTGTTTTGTCTTGTCCTGTCTTGGCTTGTCTTGCCCAACATGATCGAAATGCATGCCGGGAAGGTTCTGTTACACCTCGTGCGCGGGTAAACATGGAGGATGATGGAAGAAAAATTTTATAAGTCTAACAGCGGTTCTCATTTTCCAAACTTTGAAGCTAGCAACGCTTGGCAAATGGGCCACAACTACGACAGGGTTTTATTCTTGGGCAAGAACTGCTGCTGCCTGGATCGACCTGACTTCGAACGCTAATAACTGACTTGCCGCTGATATCAGTTGCGTTGGAAGTTACAGAACACGTTTTGCTTCTTTAAAACGTCCTGGTGATTTACGGGTTTATCAAGGCTTTATGATGCCTATCAATCACCAGGCAGGCTACAAGGTACTTAAAAACAATGCTTAAGATATTAGACGAAAGAGCTGTACTTCATCATGCATCACTTCTCTTTGCATTGACGCTCGATCGAAATTCACGTGTTGTCTCACGTCACAATAACCTGTATAAAAATTATCTCCAGATTCCTGCTGTATACGCATTTTTTTTTTAATAGATATCTTCATTTTTGAAAAAAGAAAAGGAACAGAGCGAAAAAAAAAAAGAAATTGAGCGACCTCGTATCGAACCGGCGTCACGGCAAAACAAATTCGAATCTGGCCCGTTCAGCGCCTCATCCGCTTGTACTAACGAAGCTGAAAAGTAAGAGCTGAAGGTTTTCTCATCCTTCGCTTTGTCGCCATAAAAAACGCCAGGCGCTGGTATCTCTTCTGTGGCCATTTCGAACGTTACTCAGCTTCTAACTCAGCATAGACAACCACTGGAACGATAGCCACCGCTGCCACCAGTGTAACAAGCGAATCCTAATCTTAAGTCGTGCGGCAACTCCACTCAAAACGACAGAATAACCGCCACAAGATATCGCACCTCACTCTGCTCAAAAGGTCAACCGATCACCACATTTAAACGTTCTATCCCCGAGACTCCTCTCGGCCAGTTCGTGTCCAGTCCCCTACAGTTTATCTGTTACATATCTGGTCAAAAAGCACATCTTGAATGGTTCAGGTAATGAATGCGTGTGGCTTAGATATAACTATGTTAAAACTGAGAGGCTGGAGTGGGCTCACAAATAACTATGTTAAAACTGAGACACTTGAGTGGGCTTACAAATAACTATTTTTAAACTGAGAGGCTGGAGTGGACTCACAAATACTATGTTTAAACTAAGAGACTGGAAAGGGCTTAGAATTATAACTACGTTAAAACTGAGAGGCTGGAGTGGGCTCACAAATAACAGGACGTAACATGTCGATAACTTCGAAAGTCGATAAAAGTCGATCATTGTCGATCGAATTCGATACTAATCAGTCGACAAGTATCGGAAATCGATAAAAGTCGATTCCACAATTTCTTGTGATGCTTTATATTTTTCTTCGATATATTACACATCCAGTCGCCGACGCTTCGATCATTACACAATGCTGCGTTGCTTGACTCTTGTTTGTGCCTGTAAATCAACAACCAGTTGAAAACCTTGTGATTATTGACTTTTATCGACAAATTTAACTTGTCGATTGACAATTATCAACAAATATCGAGTGCTATCGACTTATCGACTACGTTTTCGATGATCGACTTTGATCGACATGTTACGTCCTGCAAATGACTATGTTAAAACTGAGCAATCAATAGCTACCTAAACATGTCATAATCCATAGTTTAACTCACCAGTAAATTAAAATGTCCTCATTAGTGGGCATTCCTGGTTATTAATCCCACAAATTACCTGTAGACCACAAGATGCAAAAGAAACATAAATCCATGTCTGTCAATACACGCAACGGGAAGATACAAATTTAAAGTTAAAAAATCATCTTATTTAAACGTGAGTACCATCGTTTTATTGAAGTCTACTACATGAGTTGAATGCAAGCAGTCTCTACCTTTACCTTTTTAACTACCAGTAAGTGAAACCCAAATGATACAGACTGAAACGCACAGAATCAAAAAAATGTAATTTTCATAAACTTCCCTGAGTTTGCTATTAATTATCCTGACTCTTTGCTGTCCTGTGGCAAGCATTATTTTTTGTGGCCCAAATGACCAATTGGTCAATATTACAAATACATGACTCGACGAAGACTCATTTAACACTGGCAACTCGTTCCCAAAATCTATTTTCTTCCTCCGAGTCGACTTAAATTCCAGTTTGCTAAGTTTCAGCATGATTCTATCGGTAGCACTTACTCGAAGCTTCACACACGATTAACATCAAAGACATTAGCTTAAACCAGTCTTCAAAATAAAATCAGATCATTGTAGGACAAGAAACGCTTACCTTAGACCTCAGGTCCCAGTAAATTTCTGTTAGAACAGTTATTGTTTGCGAAACGTCTGCAAAGTTTCTGCTCATTTCATATTCCTCTTCATTCGGTATACAAATAAAGGACATATATTCTGTGTTTGGGGACTCGTTTTGGCCGCGTCAAGTAGGAGGAACAGCAACAAAACTATCCTATGTAACTCAAAACTCACTCCACTGTCCACTCCACTTCATTGCCAGTCGGCGCCATTTTGAATGTTATTTTTTTAAGAGCCCGCATTACGTGCCACCAGGAATCCGCTGGGAAGATCCCAACGGAGTGGGGGATGGGCTTTTATTTCAGTCTTTTCTTTGATATACATAAAACATAACATGAGGTGCCTATGCCGATATTAATTAACTTGAAGGTGAATTGTTTGGGTGTTATCACTTTGTTTTTCTTTTTTTTTTTTTTTTTTTCTTTTCCAATTTTTTTGGTGGTATTCGGTTTTTTCTCCCACCATGCAACTCTACTAAACGCGTGAATGAACTTAAAAGGTACCAGAACTCGAAATAAAACCTTAATTACAGGCTCCATCATGCGCAGGAAAACGCATTTACCAAAACCTGTTGGTTTTACTTTACTTCTGGCTCGCCGAGTTGCAGCCAAAGAGTGCTACATGGAATAGGAGCTATCTAAACTGCTAGCCTAAAGCGGAGTGCAGAACCAAAACCGCTTTCTATTCTGTTTGCCACTCCGGGTGGACTACTGAGGCCCGTGATCAAGTGCACTCCTAATTATAAGGGGAAGTTTAAGGTGAAACGAAAATATAACCTGACCACAAGTTACTAGATTACCGCCAATTTTCAAAAAGTTACCATTTCTTACATGACTTTGCTCTAAGATAGTTAGATGGGAAACTACAATAAAGTCACTGAAAAGTCGTTCTAATGCACAATGTAAGAGAGCTGTCAGGGCAGCAAACAACATCGACAAAGACAGGCCAGTGGTCATCCCAACTGCTGATGATCCAAGGTCAATTTCGACAGTTGGAGCTGGGGGTGATTCCTCTGCATTTGTACAAGCAACTGTTGAAGGGATTGAAGAGGATCCTTTTTTGTCAGTTATGGTGGAAGTGGTAGCACCCCTCCTATCGGTATTGGAAAATGTCGAGGTAGTGTCAATCATCTCGGAAACTTCGAAACTAGATCTGATGACTCGGTCGTAAAGTGGCTGTACGGGACGGAAATTGCCCACACTTGTCGTGGTGTAAGTCTTCCGGAGTTGACGCAGAAGGTTCATCTGAGGAAAAGAAACCCAAAGTTAGGGGAAAACACCCATCTGTCGAGACAATCGCTATTGTTATATTATGGCAAAAAGATTCAAAGCACAACGCTTCGAAGAAGCTTTTAAGAGACATATGTTCAGAAATCAGTAGTGTACCTGATACTGAAATATGTTGACAGCATCCCTAAAAACCGCCCACGTGACACTCTCTGTGCGTGAGGGAGCCACTGTACCGGAAGTACTTGATTTTATTTGCAGGCAGCATTCTGTCAAATCTAAAGGCTGGAATGTTACCGATAACAGTGTCTGTAAAAAATGATAAAAACAGTCAGTCAGATTCAATCCCTGCGAAGTTGTTTATATAGTATTTTTATAGAATTTTAGTATTTTAACACTTAAATTTGAGTGCTTTAACAAACAATCATGCAGATTCAATCCGTGCAAAGTTATTTATATTGTATTTTATAGCATTTTAACACTAACATTTTAGCGCTTGTATTTACATATTTTAACGTTGGACATTCTCACGCCCTAATTTGTACTTATATATGTATATTTCATTAGCTTCTTCCACAACTTGAAAATGATCTCAGAGAGATCGAAACGTCGTTTTTTATCGCTACTTTTTATTCTGAAATGTGTTTCAAAAAAACTACTTATAAAAAAAAGTGCAACTGGGAAAGTAAAAAGAGAACAACGTTAAGCATCGGGTGAGAATCAGTTAAATAGTACAAAAAAAGCTTAGCATTTTGCCCTTGTTCCTATCGTTTTAAAATGGTGCCATTATCACAAGAAGGATTGTAAGGGAAGATCTCTTATGATTGATCACTATCATCGCCATTATGATTTTCATCCTTGAACTGTTGTAAAGATAGATCTAATTTTGTCTCAATGCAGTTTTATTTCCATTGCATTGACAAGGTCATCAAAAATGAGCCTTCTATATCTTTTAAATTGTTTTAAGAAGGCGCAAATAGAGGTAGGGCTGCACACATGGACTGAAGAGAACTGAAATGCTTGGCGATGTAAAGTGCACAATTCAAATTGCGATCTAAAAGCACTTAGAGAAATACCAGTGGAACTACTTTTTGTTTACTGAGTTAAGACCTGCTTAGTACTACATAAACAATCTCGCTGAACACTCTTTTGTTCAGTCTCGTACCCAGCACCTCAGCGGCATAATGTTCTCCATCCACAATGTGTTCCGATCCCACCGTGTTGTTTGGGCCGTAGTGAAAGTGAAACTAAACAGTGGTGTAAACATCTGTCAGACTTCCTCCACTAACATTGTACACTCCTGTAAGAAATTGCATTCCCAAGGAGTGGCCATTGTTTGAGCCAGTAAAGGTTTTGTTGAGTTTCCTGCCGTAGTTTTTCAGTGTGAACACACCAAAGCCTTTGTCAAGGGTTGTCTCGGAGCTTTTAATGTCAATCGGTGATTGCCTTTTTCCTGTGTTGCATATACCTGCCCAGTTTGCAGGGCCTAAAATGAAATGAAAAAAGAATAGAATATTTGGTTAAAATAAAAAAAAAAGAAACAAATCATGGTATATATACAAACACCAGTAAGAAACACGCCTTTTAACTTTATAAATCATTCGAACTACTTATTGCTTAAGTAAATTCTTACCTCGTAAAGCATTTGGTAAACAGGTCCATGGTAAAGCAGGCACTAAGAAAAAAATGATACATAATAATTAGAATTGTTATTCATACCTTTACCCTGATCAACATAAGTCTAATTAGTGTACCTCAATAAATGTGCTCGCTTATTGAAATTTCTTTATGTTCGTCGCAAAGAGCCCGCACCTTACTTAATCAAACTGGGAAACGTTATCATTATCATTATCATTATCATTATCATTATCATTATCATTATCATTATCATTATCATTATCATTATCATTATCATTATCATTATCATTATCATTATCATTATCATTATCATTATCATTATCATTATCATTATCATTATCATTATCATTATCATTATCATTATCATTATCATTATCATTATCATTATCATTATCATTATCATTATCATTATCATTATCATTATCATTATTATTATCGTATCTATAACAAAATTCTCGATCGTGATTGGTTCTCGACGCGCCTATTTGTCACGTAATCGGCGCGCGATCACGTGGGTGTCCAATTACAGCTGTCCGATTTGAACTTTTGTAATCGGACACCTGTAATTGGATACCCAAGTGATTTTCACGCCAATTACGCGCGCTTCAGTGGCTTCCTTAGCAATGTTTTCTACAGTTTCAAAACTTAGGAAAAGCGCTACAGACGTTTTCGTTCAAAAGTTCTCAGAAGACATTTTCTTTCCGAAATTTCTTATAGATACGATTAATTAGTAATTGGACCTCGTGTCGTAAAATTCAGGGAGTAATCGTGCTCGTAATTTCAAATCGGCATCGCGCTTCGCGCTCGTCCGCTTTCAATATTACTCGCTCGATTACTCCCTGAATTGTACTCCACTCGATCCAATTACTATTACTTATTATTATTATTATTATTATTATTATTATTATTATTATTATTATTATTATTATTATTATTATTATTATTATTATTATTATTATTATTATTATTATTACAAGTGAAACCGGTATAACAATATATAATTATAAATCCCATAGAAAATTGGTAAATGTGAAAAGGTTAAAAAAAAAAAATAGATTAGTGTGTATAAATTTAAGGCCTGAATATTTTTCCAAATATTTTTGTCATGAATTCCAGATTGGATTTATAACCTTCATGCAATAAAGTGTTAGTATACACATGTAACCCTATTGGGTTCTGGGATTTTCATATCACATAAATAGCTATAAACTTTATATAACTTGTCTTCTGTGGGAATCAATGTTGTGACAATTTTATATTTGAGTTCATCATTGACTAAGAGGAATGCCATTGCAAAGTCTTTAGTCACCTGCAAATATAAAAAAAAGAGTAAGCAAAAAGTATTTATTTTGCTGAAACTGCTATTTTTCTATCATGTAGACTGTAAATGGCCTTCTCAGT
>JAHPZR010008539.1:0-12500 GCA_019787425.1 Platygyra sinensis
GTCTCATCGTCAATGCGTGCACTTCATTTGATGGACATCCGCCAGTGTTATACAAATCTCCAGTTCTCGGATATTAATATTCTGTTGGAACCTCCACATCCGTTAATATCTGTAGATGTTTGATGCACGAACCTTTTTTTTTTCTTCCAAACATAGAACGATGAGGAGCAAATTGATAAAAAAATGCTCTCGGTTATCTTCATTAATACGGTGACTGGAATCGAGTTTACCCTTGGTAATGGAGAAGGAGGCAAGGGGGGCGAAGAACTCTTGCCCGAGAAAGATCTAGATTAAGAAGCCTCCATACACAACATCGCCTACTAATGGATCGCGGGATGACAAAGCCCATGGTATTCTCAGGGACGTACTGTTACGGTTCATAGCAATAGAATGCGTTATTTTTGCACGCGTTAACTACAAAGTTAAAACGTTTCGAGCTGATATTGAATTTCACATTATTGAGCTTCTGAGGAACAACAAAGTCTACCTCGCTTCTCCTATATTCGAGTCCATAAACCGACGGTAAGGCGAATTTTCCTTTTTCAAACTCTTCGATTATCCTGGAAGCGAGTTCATCATTAATAACGATCAGAAGTCAAAAAGCTTGGCCTTGTCTTGGACGCAGTGCTAAAGTCTTGGTTGTTGTTTGCGGTGATCAACTCTGATAGTCACGGCCATTGCTGGGGTCATTATGCGGGAACTGCTATGCTTAACTTTGTGTAAATAGTTAGTCTAAGTAATGATAAGATTACAAGTGCAATTAAATAATTACCCTACAGCTGATAATTGAAAATTTCCTTGAAAATTGCAAGATCTCTCAGGCTGGTCGAAACTGAAAGAATTTTCAAAGATGACAAGCACTGTAAATTGTTTTTTTTCTTTTTTTTTTTTCAGTTTTATACTAATACTCGTATGTGCCTGAAAAAGTCACGAACGCAAGAGGTCTAATTTGCAATGTAGTGTAAATTAAAAATTGTACTGCTCGCAGCTAATCACAGCGAAGTAATTTTCTTAGTCAAATGATAATTTTGCAACAATTTGTAGCGTTTTGCTAGGTAGGTTTCATTCACGGTGTAGAAGCACGGCTTTTTGATCAAACACCTAGTGTGTTTAATTTTGTGGAGATCATATACAGACAGTGTAATTAATTTCTTTTGAGCGAAAACGTCTGCAGCGCTCTTCATAAGATTTTAAAGCCCCGACCAAACGATCGCAACATGCCAACGCAACATTGTTGGCGCAACATGTTGCGTGCGCTTGGCCACCATGTTGCGACGTGTTGGGGTTGTTGGCTCGATTTCGGCCATTTTCAAACTTGAGCCAACAACACCCAACAAGCCGCAACACATCGCAACAGGGTGGTCAAACGCACGCAACATGTTGCGCCCAACAATGTTGCAATATGTTGCGTAGGCATGTTGCGATCGTTTGACAGGAGCTTAATACTGTAGGAAAAATTGCGAAGAAAGTCATTAAAGCGCGCGTAAGTGCACGCCCGGAGAAACATAGTCCAGTCCCTGAACTCTCCTTTCTTCCCGCCCCAGATAGGAGCTTAACCCGAGCGGGCGAAGGAAGAGTCCAGGATAACTTGCATGCGCATGCTCAGAACCCCGCCATTTTTTCCCCCCACATCGGGGGAAAAACCATATTTGGAATTTCTTTCCAGATTTGGCTTGTGGCGCGATTTTCTGAATGATAATATACAAGCAACAATTTCTGCATTCAGATTGATTAAAAACATATCAATTAATCCCAAATCAGTGGAATTTCACCAGTGCCACGCTAAACCACATATGTATTTGATTTGTTTTTTATCACAATATCAAAGATAACGAAAGAAATCCTTGCCAAGATTTGTAGACAATTGAAAACACCGAGTCGGACTTGAAAGTGTACGCGCTGCATTATGCAAATGAAGTACTTGTGCGCGTCACACTTTCCTTTCAAAAACTTTTGCAAAATCGCTCAACATACAGAAACAGCACGAAAAAAAAAAATGTTTGGGAAAAGAGTAATGGCGCGTACTCGTTGTCGATAAGAGTACAGACCACGATAAACCATATTTCGATTTTTACGTTTTTTATGTTTTTTTTTTACGACAATATCAACGTCAAAGAAATGTATTTACATTCGGCGGAGCTGAACTGTAAGTGACAGTGACAAAGAATGTAAATATTTTCCTGTTGGCATGAAATGCTCGCGTGCCGCTATGGGATTAAGTTATTCTATTGTTGTAACCATATATAAGGTTTGACAGGTTGTAATGTATTCATCTCAGCTCTCGAACTTTTAAATTTTAATTTAAGTTCATTTTATCATCTATGTCTGGTAATCTTACATCACCTCTAGCCCCCAGAGGTTAGTGCGCCTGCATTTGGTTGGGGAATACGTTCCCATTTTTCCCACTGGGTATTTGGGTTTTCGTATCAGGCGGTTGCACAAGTTTTAGGCCTGAGTGGTATTTACTTACAGGTGTTATTGTAACTAATGTCTTATTTGAGCTTTGTAACGATACTCGGACGGCGTTAAACACTCAGGCTCACAGTTCGAGCTGCACACCCATTCCTGTGTACGAGTCATGAATATAAATAGGAAAATGTTTTCTTTCAGAGCGCGAGCTTAAAAAGGCATTGCGCGACACATTGACGCGAGCGGCGTGGTTGGGACCTAGTAATTTTTGATTGGTTCGTTCTGAGCATGCGCATGCAAGTTATCCTGGACTCTTCTTTCGCCCGTCCGGGTTCAGCCGCTATATGGGGCGGGAAATAAAGGAGAGTTCAGGGTCTGGACTAGGAGAACCAATAACGATCAAAAATTTTGTTGCAACCACGAAATCCAATTATTAATTAATCGTATCTATAACAAATTTCGGTAATAAAAATTGTCTTCTGAGAACTTCTTTTGAGTGAAAACTTCTGTGGCGCTTTCCCGGTGTGTTAAGGCCTGACATAGCTATTTAATATGCATATTTTTGTTTCAAGGGGAATGGTTTATCCAGTGGTTATGAAATTTGGCAAGCAGTTCAATTTCCGCATGCTTGCTCATTTGACTGGCTCTTTAATGTTAAGTTTCGGTCACGTGACTCTTTAACGGCTTTAAACGGCGCAAATCCTCAATAAAAAACGGGGAACTGAAAGACATCTTTCGCAATTCTTTTTTATTCTTTGTTGTTTTACTTCTGTGGAGTACTATATCATGCCGCCTTTTAATCATGTCCACATGTTAACAGAAACGACTAAAACAGTGAAACAGGTCACGTGACTAACTAAATGTTTAAATACCTCTAAACGAAAATGACCTATGCCACCTTAAAAGGCAGATTTACAATTTAACAGTGATTCTTAACAAATTGAATGAAAAACATTTTGGGAATTCTCAGAGCAAACATTCCCCATTTTCAAAAACACGCATTGTGACGTCATCATTTGAGGAATGTCACGTGACCCTTAAAACCACCCTCATGTTGTCAAACAAGTGAAATCCCTTTTAATTCCCAATAAATGAGAACAATAAGTCATTATATACTAAAACAATTGGACTAAACTCAATTCTTTGCGGGGGGTCGTCTTATTATGAAAAGCCAGGCCTTAACACACTTGAGCCTAAGTTTTGAAAACCGTAGAAAACTTTTCGAAGCCACGCGCACGCAATTGACGTGAAAATCACGAGGGTATCCAATTACAGGAACCCAATTGCAAAAAGTTCAAATCGAACACCTGTAATTAACCACGTGATCGGGCACCGATTACGTGGCAAATAGGCGCGGAGGACCAATCACTTTTGTTATAGATACGATTGTTATTATTATTATTATTATTATTATTATTATTATTATTATTATTATTATTATTGTTATCATTGTTATCATTATCATCATTATCATCATTATTATCATTATTATCATTATTATCATTATTATCATTATTATCATTATTACCATTTTTATCATTTTTATTATTATTTTCATTATTATCATTATTTTCATTATTGTCATTATTATCATTACTATCATTATTATCATTGTTATGATTGTTATTATTGTTATGATTGTCATTGTTATCATTGTTATCATTATCATCATTATCATCATTGTCATCATTATCATTATTATCATCAGTATCATTATTATCATCATTATCATTAGTATCATTAGTATCATTATTATCATTATCATCATTATCATCATTATCATCATTATCATTAGTATCATTAGTATCATTATCATCATTATTATCATTATCATCATTATCATTATTATCATTATTATTATCATTATTATCATTATTATCATTATTATCATTATTATCATTATTATTATTATCATTTTTATCATTATTATCATTATTATCATTATTATCATTATTATTATTATCATTATTATCATCATTATCATCATTATCATCATTATTATCATTATTATCATTATTATCATTATTATCATTATTATCATTATTATCATTATCATTATTATCATTATTATCATTATTATCATTGTTATCATTATTATCATTATTATCATTATTATCATTATTATCATTATTATTATTATCATTATTATTATTGTCATAATTATTACTAATAAATAATAGGACACCTACTGGAACAGTGAGGAGTTTCCACCTTCATTCATTAAAGGATCTTGGAATGGATTCTGGTGGTCCTTTATTTCCATGACTACAGTCGGGAAAGACTTTTACCCGATCTCAAAGTGTCCGTCATTGTTAAATTAGTTATCAACAAAGTTAACAACAATAATTCGGGGTACTTACCTTAGAAACAAGGTTATAGTTAGGAAAGTTAAATGGACGGAAGATTCCAAGTTCTCTCGACAATCCTCAAATAAGACATGCACAAATTGACCACAAAAACGACGTCCTGAAAGGATGATATAAGATTATTTTATTCTCATTGCCGCTATCCGTTTTGTGTCGTTTACACCATCTGTGCTTTCAAATGATTATTTTGCAACAACGCTCATTCCACCGGCTAATTACAGTAAAACTATCATAAATTAAAAGCAGTTTCTTTCTGCATGAGGTATGGCGACAAAGCTCCAAAGTCGATCGTGGCTAGAATTTTCTGTATCATTTGGAACCTAGGCCTGTTGGGCCTCATTATCATGGCAATCTTTGTAGCGAATATCACTTCAGCACTTACAGCTTTTTCCATGCAGTTGTATCCAGATGATCTCTTCAAAGTGAAAGTTTGTCCAAATATCTGCTGTTTTCATAGACTATAATCAATTTTAACAAGACGGGACTGGAGATTTTGCAGAAATCTAGCCTACCTTTTTCTCAGTATCAAAACCGATGATGAAATTGTATCTTCTTATTTACTTTTGGATAATTCGTGTTAGGTTGCAGTGCTAGACAATGGTAAAGGATACCAGCATGCCCTTGACGAAGACGCTAATCTAACAGTTTGGTGAAAGTGATGTCTTTCAGCCTTGTGAGGTTCGGATGAGAATAGCACTGTAACAGTCATTGCCTATTATCTGATTCAATTCTCACAAGAAGGCAAATATTTTTCCAGCTAAAAAAAAATGAATGTTAAAGTAGATTGAAGTAGGAGAACAAGGCTGATGATACTACGTGAAAGACGTTTCTAGACACCAAACAAGACAAGACCCGATAAAGCAGGATCGCAAGCGATCACAGCAACAAAGCCAACGCACATAAATTGCAAACTGACTCGTTGACTATATCAAGTTCTGCACTTTGACCCCACTTACTTCCAAAAACACGTGCTGCCACAGCACGTGTTTTGGGGCGCAGGCAGGGAGACAAAGTGTCACGTTTGCTGTATCAAAGAGCAAAAAAAAAAAAGAAAGAAAAAATTTCAATGTGCCATTTTTGAAATATAGCCGCTTAAAGCTGAGATTAAGGGTGTTTTTAGCAGGTCATAGTGTTCCTAACCTATTGCGTCACGAAAATAATACCAACGTGTTCACCAATGATTGGGCTTTTTTTTTTTTTTTTTTTGATACCATGATTGTAGTATCAATTGCTAAAGAGTGGTTATAATGGCAGATCAAAATCGAAGTCTTTGAATGTGCTGAAAACTGTTTTGAGCCACCTTAAGTTTTAATCCTGAATTAGCATTTTTTGGCTTTCGAGCAACCGGGCCTGGACAGTTTTAAACATACACAATGAAAGAACTGACAGGCTTTCCACCATTGGCATCGCAAACTTAATTCTTGGGCGGATAACAACCCTCCTCGATCTGTATAATTCTTCAAATCATACGCAGCCTCGTTCTATAATTAACTTAACGCTGTATAGTATACAGCGTTGAGTTCAAGGCAGTTCAAGCTTATTTATAGTAATTAAAGGTTGATATCAGTGGTATGTCAGTCTAAGATATTTCAATTTAGTGATGGCGAATTTTGAGAGCTGATGGCAGCGTCACTGAAGATGTGGAAAACTGAAATTAATAGTATAATCGTTATAATAGCATTCTCCGTCACTTTAGAGAAAGTAAATAGGACAATAACTAGACTTTTGGAGGGCATATTGTTTATTTGTGGCCCGAGTAGCATCATTTGCGCCCGAGCGGAGCGAGGGTGCAAATGATGCTACGAGGGCCACAAATAAACAATATGCCCGACAAAAGTCTTGTTATTATCATTATCATCAATATACAAGGTCATATCATGAAGAGTCTATGGCAATAAAATAAGCTTGATCTTTAATAAGTATGTTACTGAACTTAAGTACACTCTAACTTGTACAAAAGCACAATTTTGGCTTTTTAATAGAAAAGTGACAAAAAATAGTCTCGTCAATGTCCCCTAGCCAAAAAATAAACTTAATAATCAATGTATAGAACCAAATTTCGATTCAATTTAACATCAACTGTTTTCGTAAAGACTTTGTATTATTGTGCTATTCGCTGTCAGTGTCACTCTCCAAAATGCGACGGCGTTTCTTAGGAACGCTCTCCATTTGCTGCGCTGACCCTGCTTGGTACACATTCATTGTTCCTATCTGTATGTGTTGTGTACAGTTGGGATATGGCTGAGCCAAAGCCATAAACTGATTTTGCAGTGATTGTGAAACCAAGCTGCTTGGACCAGGGAGCGCGTAGTTTGATGAACTACCGGGAGCATCTTGTTTGCTCATAGGCTGAAAAGCTTCTGTCAGAATCCTGGAGCATTCTCTTTTCTGTTCACTGGTTGTTTGGTTGATGTAGT
This sequence comes from Platygyra sinensis, assembly GCA_019787425.1. Classification (NCBI taxonomy): domain Eukaryota; kingdom Metazoa; phylum Cnidaria; class Anthozoa; order Scleractinia; family Merulinidae; genus Platygyra; species Platygyra sinensis. The sequence continues at coordinate 7,193 of JAHPZR010008539.1, forward strand.
GTGTGAGACTTCTTTCGTCTTTGTGCTTTGTTATTGAGCATATTTTCTTGGTATCCACACCTCTTTGGAATAAGTGGGTGACAGCCGATGCCCGAACACAATGGTTGGTGTACCTTTGAGATAATTCGGCTTTCACCGAAAGTCTTTCCATTATTTTGGCGATGGCGTTCTTTCCAAGTGGCTCATTTTTATACCAGTGTTCAGCAGGAGAGCGAGCGTAGTTCTTGTTAGGAGTTTGAAACAGCGCATCGCACTCCGGGCGAACCTTGCTCAAGTAAAACTCAAACGCTGTAACCGGATTTAAGCCATTTGAAGTTTCGTACATGCGTACATCAGAAAAGAGCTGATCTGATTGTTTGGAGCCACCTTGATGGTTTTTAGTCTGCTCAGTTAGTTTCTCTGTAACATACCGTGCACCCGTGTCGTCCACTTTGATCTCAAACGACTGTTTGTTTAATTCCCGCCAGCCTTCTCTACCACGGCGAGCGAAATGGTAGCACAACGAAAACCAAACATATTCAACTAACTTCTCTGGGTTTCGCCAAATTCCATTGTTCTGGCCTTCCATGAAGTATTTATTCAATTTCTCCATATCCCCGTACTCAATAGACGGCTTGTGTTTGGGTTTTACGTTTTGTTCCTTCGTAAACAACTTGGCTTTGGCTTCAAACATTTTGTTGGCAGACACGAAATCGCTGTCCTGTAAAATGTTGACGTTACGGCTAAGCGGAGCTGATGTTAAATGGCGATGTATGGCTGCTCTGATTCCAGTCAGGGCACTTGGAGTCAGTGCTTGTCCTTTTTCTGTTTTAACCTCGGCGTAAAACTTTCGTAAAATCTTGTTTAGTTCTTTCTTGTCAATCGTTTTCAAATCTACCTTGATTGCTCTCTTCTCGCACCATTTATCAAACTTTTTCAGCCCCCATTCTGTCGCTTTCTTTGTACTTTTTGCTTGAGCCTTTTGCTCTATTTCGTTTAGTTGCTCTTGACCTAAATCTGAACCCTGACTGCATGTTAAGACGTCGAAATTCGGAGTTTCCTCCATCTCAAAAGCTTCGTGAGAACTGTTCTGGATAAAAAAAAAAAAAAAAACAACTTAACTTGAACGGCCTGTTAAACTCGCGCCACCTTTACACGCGCTTTCTGATTGGACAATCGCAGTCGTACGACGTCTCCTCAGCCAATCAGGAGCAGGGCGGTAAATGAATTTGCCGCCCGCACACGGTCATTTATGCCCGCTGATTAGATGCTTTGATGAGGGCAGTTTGCTATTTGGCCGCGTATATTGATGATAATAAAAATTCCAAACAAGCCCACCGCCCAACCCCCCTTCCTGTAAATTTTGTCCAAGCGTTCTTCTTTAGCCCACTTCCTCCCCCAAACTCAAAACCTTGCTGAGCGGTCCCTGGACGTTTTTAATAGCCTCAAGCTAATGTCTCCAAAAGATAAGCTATAATCTTCAACTATTTATCTCACCTTTTATGCTAATATCACTTGCAATGTAATTAAAGGACCACTTTTTATATCTCCAACCGTTTTGTATATGATTTTCTTTTTCGTCGTTTCATTCGTTCCCTTCTTAGCATAATTAATTTAACAGTTGACTTTGTGGTGTTGCACTGCACAACACTTTCATTCAAACTCTGTAAAATCTCGCCACTAATTTTACTTCGAAAATTCGATTTTTCTCAAAAGCTGTGATTTAAAGCCCCTACCTAGTCAATCACTAAAATCGGTTTTTTTAATTAAAAATTATAACTGAATATTTCTAGGATTGATTGATGTTCGGTCCGCTCGACACAATCTTGTACCATCCGAAACTGGAAAATAGCACTTGTTGTCGGCGTTCTAAAATAGAATAATATTCTTTCTTTGTTTTTCAGCTATAGATATAGCATAAACTGCTTGGGAGCTTGTTTAGCCAGGTTGCAACTACAACCCCATATTGTTTCCTCAACGGTTAAAATAAGATATTCTACCGGTTAAACGGCGAGTTTAGAACCAAACCAGATCAAAGTGGCTATGAGCTACTCAACTTGGAAAATGGATCGAAGGCTCGAGGACTTTCACCCAGAAACTTGAAGCGCCAAGCAGATTTCACCCAGAAATTTGAATCGCCTGGCTTCCAATGGAGCACAAGATAAACTGAAAGGTTGATGCTTCTTCTCGAGGCATTCAATCGCAGATCCATTTAAAATCCAAGTGCTAACCGCCAAATAATTTTCGAGAAATGCAGCTTTCGAAGCGACCAGCATCCCAGCCGAGCCGATTTCGTGTGCCAAGGAGTCACGCTGTTTGCTCCACCCTGATTGGATGCATTCTTTAGCATTACCCATTGCCAATCAGCGTGGAGTAACAGCGTGACTGCGGATGAGCTTTCAGAATGTCACAAACAGTATAGTCGTTCGAACGGTAAGTGAACGTAAACAAAACGGTTTTCAAGGAGCATTTTTAAAAACATCTAACAAGCAGTTTCGTCAGTTTAACGGAGGAGCATTCCAGTGAACATCAGTTGAAAACAGATACAAAATATCTTGTTGTCATAAATTAATCGTGACCTGATGCGGTCGCGGTCAACCGTGAATACTCGATGAAAGGCAGTTGATTGTGACGCCTTCAGTACGTTTTTTATAAAACACAGGAGTTTTTAAGCATTAGACTTTGGCAAAATACTCTAAACTAGTAGCTCATGTACACTATCCCTCTACAATACTTCCTAAATGACATAAAAACATCTTCGACATAAACTTCACTTTCCCATGGAAACTACTGGTCGTATAAATAAACAGCGGGACGCATAGTTCGAATCCTCCTCAGTTCTCTCGACTGTTAATCTTTAAAAACATTTAATCACGAGTTGAGTCATTCGAAAATTCATACAGCTCGTCAATTTTGTGACTTTCATGATCAGTGTCTTCTTTTTCTTTTTCGGCAATCGAGTATGGTTAAACCCGTATGAGCGGGCACTTTCGGTAAATGAGCTAACAGACTTCTATAATTACAGGTAGCTTTAGTTTATAAAAGCGTTCGTACGAGAATTTATTCAATGTAGAGCATTTCTGCGATAAGATACTGAGTACTTAGGTCAGAATTCAAAGAATAACTAACTTGACCCAGTTCAAGCGACCATGAAACGGCCTTAAACGCCTGATGTTCAAAACCCGGGGGGAGAACTCTTATATGCAAAGGTTGACAAATTTTCGTCGTCTCGGGTACAAATCAAGGATTCTGGTCTCACTTACAGTGTTGACGACGAAACATCACCGTTTTTTATCTGTCAAAGTATCGCTTAGGGTGCACTAGAAGAAATAATAATTAAAAGAAACGTTCCTATTTATTAATTTCTCGCTTTTCAGGCTTGATTTCTGCTACCTCTCGATTACTCGAGTCGGGTCTACAAGTGCCCACGGGTTCCCCTCTTGAACAATAGCTAGTAATCGAACCTGTTCCGTTTTAAGTGGTATCTTTTAATGGTATAATGAAGCTCAGGCAACGTCCACATAAGTCTCCCGTAGGAGTTAAATTCAAATTTTTCGAAGAGCATTCTTTGCGGCTTTTTCATATGGAAGCTCCCCCCCCCCGGTTTCCAAATGTCTAACGGGAAGTGAAGGAGTGATGGAGTGAATCCGCGCTCCATACCCACAACTTGGAAAATATTATTTTCCAAGTTAAAAAATGGCTCTTCTTTGGAGGCACGATTAAAAATGTGGCATATGTTTGAAACTTCTGAACTACACGAATACAAGGTATAAAAGACCTTTAATTTAAAAAAAAAATAAAAAAAAAACCGTCTGACTTTTATTAAATGTTAATCACATAATAAGGCTTGTTTTTTTTTCTTGCTATAAACATAACGTCCTGTTAACTTTCCCTCAGCTTTTTTTTTATTATACAATGAATAATAAAGGTATCGGTAGAGATTACAATTAGTTATTTAGTGCTTTCTGAGTAAACCATTTATTATACATTAAACTCACTATCTCTTTTTAGTGATTGGCCGAGAGTGTACTGTGAATTTTCGAAACGAGCGCCTGTGACGTCATCTAGCAGCAGATTATACAATAATTATGTCAAGGACTCTCAATTTCACGGGTAATCATGTCATGTATGTCCGCGGTGCATGGTATCTGAGGGTAATGATGTCAAGCTCACGCTTTGTTTTGCTTGTCGTCAGCTAAGAAGCAAAAGCAGGACTTCCATTGTTTTTTGTCGCTGTTACTCAATGATTAGCCTTTTTGCGATAACCAGAATATTCAAAGTTTCGGTAATTGTTATCAGCCTCAGCCTTTGGCTTCGTCTGATAACCCCTACCTCGACCTCGATTATTCTGGATATCACAAAAACCTCATCCAATAATTGTTTAATACGCAACAACTGGAATACAATTAAAATACTAACTGTATTACCTTCACCAAAATCCATTAACAGGGCCGTATCTAGTAGCAGGCAAATCAGGACACTTGCCTGAAATATTTGTTCACATTTTTGTTGTTTGTAGTCATCATAGAAACCCTAAATACCTAGGAAGAGAATTAAACCTTGGACATCATCTCAGTCATCATTTTTTCATGGACGTTGCCTCAGTCATAACATTGCTCTTGCTAAGGCTATGATTAATTAATTTTCTTCAACCTCAGGATCGGCGTTCATTTATAGCTTAAATATTCGATAATACAAGCATTTAAACAGTATTCGACATCAAAAGGCAGTAAGAGGTTGTAAGAAGTTTCAGCTCACGGTAAGTGAAATTATAAACTTATCCGTCTAATGTATCCTCTCCAAAATGAATTAAGAGGGAATATCGGTCAAAATCAAATGGCCACGTTCAAAAACTCCATTTTGCTCAAACTTTTCCAGTCTGAAGGCCTAGGTAAATAACTGAAGAGAGTCCAGATAGTGTTTTGAAATATCCAATAACGGGAGAAATTTACAAAAAATGGTCATCGCACCAAAAGCCAACAGATTTCACTTCGCGATAATACGAAATGTTTATTGCACTTTTTGAGCTTCTTGGTGCACAGACGTCTACATTGCTGTGAAACAATCTTAACTTTAAATGAATACATTAAATCTTCCTTCATCGAGATAAGTGATTATTCTCATTTCTTGTGTTTTCTGACCAAGGTAAGCCCCGATTAAGCAGAGACACATTTCTATTTGAAACAAAGCTCGAAAATTATGCGGAATCAGTGAGGAAAAAAAGCTAGCCCGGAGTGCTTCAAATCGTCTAATATTCTAGATAAATACAGCTCGTTAAATGAATTTTAGGTTTTTAGTTTCACATTTGTGGGATCTAATAGCAATTTTG
>JAHPZR010008540.1:0-7500 GCA_019787425.1 Platygyra sinensis
CAATCCTTAAAATCTTAATTTGATCAGTAGGTTCAAGTTGGTTTTTTTTTTAACTGGGTTGTTAATGTTGAACTTGGCCCCGTAAAGAGATTCGAACGCTGACGTTTCAGGAGCGTTAGCCCTTCGTCGGAGCGTAATCGATAGGGCTCATGAATTACGGTGGTCAAACATGAGTTTCCGGCGGAACCATGTAAGTTTCAGGTCACCTACATGTTTCATTTTCTTGCAAAATCAAATCCATTTTTAACGGAAAGGCTTTGCACGAAGAACTCGTTGTGGAACAGATGCGCCAAGGTATCTCAGGAGTGGCCAAGGAAGAGCCACAAATAGCAGGGACCACACTGTTACTAGTGCTGTGAGATGGTTTATCAGGCTTCGCGTCTAAAGTATTTAACCCATTTGAGAGCCTGACTCCAAAACTGAGCCAATAAATCAGGTTTTCACATCCGCGGAAACTAACACATGTTGGGAGGTAAGTGGGCGAAAACAAAACCGTCCATGCGAAAGTCGGTTACTCCTTGTAGCCTCATTTTGTCGAAACTTTCTTAATCCTGATTTCTCGAACAATCAGTGTATTCGATAACTCGCAAAAAGTCTTTTCTCTCTCCTCAGTCGAATAACGTAATCATACCCCCCCTTCTCGAACTACACTATTTTGCAACATCCAATTGTCGTGTCCCTTGGAGGTTCAAAAAAGCGGGACTTTTTAACTCATAAATCTTAAAAAAAAAAAAACCAGCGTTATATATTGTATCAAACGGTCCTGACTGCTTGGTTTTAAATGTCAGTCGTTTTTACCACCATAATTTTCTTCTACGCATTTGAGGGTTCCCCCCGTGAAAACGTGCAGCCGGCTTATATATTATTGGTCATTTTTGGCTTGCTCCAGGTGTAAATTATGTATCACAATTACATATTCGAGGTTGAAAACTATATACTTTGCCAGCAGGCGAGAACAAAGTCCATACTTTCCGCCAACACACATTTACGCTGCCTGCAATGTGAGATTAATTACACAGCAGAAACCAGATTTTAAAAGGAAGCTGAAATTCAACCGATAGAACTACATTTGCTTTTCGGTTACAAATACTTACCAGAAAGTTTGCGTTCTCAAATGCGACAAAACATCGCCGAGAAATTGTTCTGTCTAATCTGAAAACGGAAGCCCATTACACCGCTTTGAGAACACGACTGCATGGTCACGCTAGGACTCCCGCCTTCCGTGATTAAATGGCGTTTTTTGGCAGCGGTGTCCTTTAATCGCTTTTAAGTTTGATCTTTTGTTCGCCTAGGCAACGGTTTAGAGTATTTTGCTCAAAAGGGCATCAAGCATTTGGTGAGCGGAACCCACATCTCCATCCTGTGTTATTTGAGACGGAGGAGTCGAAACGTTATTAAAGAGAAAAGATACATGCATTTGCCATAATAAATATGGCACCTATCTACATGTCAGATGGAAAGAGATGACAACTCATTTTACACGCCAAGCACGGCAGAATGGAAAACCCAGGGACATAACGTTGCGAATCTTAATTAGAACAGTTTTTTTAGCGACGCGGTTAGTTTGGTAACCAGATGTATAGCGCTTCTACCACCCAAGAATTTCGAAGTTTTTTGTGAAAGTTATGATTACAATTCACAAGCCGTTTGGCTGTAAATTAAACAAAAAAACTGCAACATTTATCTATAAAAAGCGGATTGAATGTCATTTGGAACTTCCTGGTGTGTACATACGCGCTATCACTTTTTCAACATTTTCTAGCTTTTTCGAAGTCCCAAAATTCTGTATTGGTTTGGGGGGGGGGGGGGGGGGAATATTGTCGAGAGTAGAACGAAGCCATGTAATGAATCCTTTATCGACCAAGTTTGCTTGGTCAAGATGGCTGGATATTGGCCTCGGTCTTTTTTTGCGGGGGAGTTTATAGACCTCGACATCGTCTCAGTCCATAAACACGCAAATAAAGAACTTGGCCAATATCCAGCCATCTTGACCTAACACTTGGACAATAACCCATATTTATTCCCCAAAGTGAGGTCATTACGTAAGCGTCACGCGTATGCAATACATATTGTAACAGTGAACGCCCTTTAATTTTGTCTTTTTAGGAATTTAATTATCCATTTGCACTTCAAATGTTCTTCCGTAACTTCCCAAGAACGAGAACACGCCCTATTTTACAGATTACCTCTCCAGCCATTTCATTCTAATTAAACAGTAGAGTGTTTCCGTCGAGGAACATCGGCTGATAGTTGCCCCACTGAGATTTGGCTTTAATTTATCCACGCATGGTTTTTGATTTATTTTTTATCGCGGGACAATACACACACACAGTACAGTCCAATTTACATAAATTATATACATTGCATTTCCATATCAATCACTTCTTGAGTCTCACTGTTTGCTTTTTATCAAAATTTTATCTAGAGCTTATTTCCTTTGGTAATCATGATGAAATTTCTACTACGGTTCATTGCTTTGATCCCTCTTCTAAACCCCACTAACGCCTACAGTGGAGTATCTGGAGAAATGCAAGTTGAGGAGAGGATTAAAGGTCTCGTCAATGTTGCACAGCTTTCCGAAGGTGACGTGATCCGTGGAATCACGGGAACTGACCAGACTCCTGGCTGGTGCAGGGTGGAAGCGGTCATCTCCTTGTCTGAGGACCAGACCACTTATGATGGATTCACAGAAAACCACATAGTCGTCGATGACACTGTTCATCCATATGGTAAAAAAGGGAAGCTGCACATAGGACCAGTCTCTTCACTTGTCACGGAATGCGATGCCGCTGTCAATTCTGCCGGCCAGGCATTCACGCCCCTTAATACCTTACTCTGTCCAATTGAGTTGAGCTGGGATGAATATCTGCCCTTAATTGCTGCAGTACGCCAGGCCATGCTTCTAACCGACCGCTTCTGGTACAGCTTGAATGAATACCACGACAACCAGACTGCAGGGGTGCCGGATTGGTCCGACCACGACGTCTGCAGTGAGCTCGTACAGTGCACTCGCAAAGGCCATGTGCAGTGCAAGACGTTTGAGGAGGTAATGGAAAGGTTTGTGCAAGAGCATCTGAACAAGAAGCATGTGAAGAACGTTGAGCAAGTTTTCCCCGACACGAGCGACAATGACGCAGATGACATCACGGAAGTACATGGTACAGGGCGAAGAAATCGTATGCTTGTTCTCTCCTCCATAGGTACAGCCATGGTGCTGATGGGCCTGGTCCTTGTCGTCGGCCTATTGATGTACTACAGACGAATGGCGAAGAAAAAGGAACAGACACAGGCGGAACTAGATGATTCCCTAGAGAAAGCTGGGGAATTAAAGGCGTGAGTAGGAAGAATGAACCTCAGTTTTGAAGTCGCCCAGTCAAGCAGCCTTTAATTTTAGTTTTGTAATGAAATAGATTTTATCAAATCATAATTAATTGAATGAACTATACATTAAAACACATCTAAGTATTATTGTGAAATCTCTCTTAATGCCCCGTTTAGACCAGTACGTATGTTAAATAAAAACTGATTTACTCGGTTAATAATTAGATGCTCGTGCCATATTCGGGCGCACCCCACAACTGAGCAAGTTAAAAACCTCTTTGATGCTAGCAAGGTGTTTTGAAATTTGTCTTCTCAAAATGACTGCAAAGCGTAATCGAGAAATTAAAAAAACCTAAACTTGATTTTGTTAAACTAGTTTATTTGGTGTAAATGGGGTATTAAGTTGACTGCAGGCAGTCTCTTTCTTTTCCTGGCGTGCGATAATGCATTCCTAAATCTTCAGTAATATAATTTACAGAATTTTCTTTATCTTAGATTACTCGTTCCCTAAAAAGCGTTTACGCCACCAGCTGTATGTCATATTGGCTTTTTCCATTAGATAACTAAGAAGCAGTCATTTGAGACAAGTGTTTAGTATGTATCAACATTCAGATGCGAGCCTATACGCATGCGCTTTACCAGAGTTTCAGTTGCATAGGTACAGAGCCGAGCAGCGTACAGAGCTGTGTTGTGAGGTATGAAAAACTTTTGTAATTGCAGCTAATTGAACTCCCTTAATTTCGTTAGACGACAGTTGCAGTTGTACCTTAAGGTCGGCACACACGATAGGACTAGTCCCTGCGACTAGTCCCTGCAACAAGTCGCAGGGACTAGTCGCATCGTGTAAACTGGCCATTTTTGCTTCAAAATCTAGTCGCAGGGACCAACTTTAGTCCCTGCGACTAGTCTCACGAATTCAAACCAGTTTGAATTTGTGGGACTTGTCGCAAGGACCAAATTTTGGTCCCTGTGACTAGATTTTGTGGCAAAAATGGCCAGTTCACACGATGCGACTAGTCCCTGCGACTTGTTGCAGGGACTAGTCGCAGGGACTAGTCTCATCGTGTGTGCCGACCTTTAAGTTTAGTGAAATCCCGATTTAAGTCGAACCCTCATTTTTTCGAACCTCCTGATAACTGGAATCAAGAGTCGAGCTCTTTAATTTTACTCCCCGATTTCTCAAAGTATTTGATTTTTAAAATAATTTTCGTTTCCCTCGGAGGTTTGAAAAATAATCGGGATTCCGCTATAGTTATAGTCATCTTTATCGCTAGCTTAGTTCTTTTAATTAGAGTCACTAAATGAATCCACCGCCTGAACCAAAAGAGAAGTCGCATAATGTCGGGTAATGTTAAAATTATTGCTCCATATTTTACTATGAGCTTGCCGCTTCTCCTTTAGAGTTTTCTCAGATAGCTAAATACATCGATATCTATAGCATATTTTCCTAAGAATTTCTTCATCAACAGTAGGTGACTGGTGAATAGAAATCTTCCAACTTCTTTTTGTAATCATTTTATGTAATAATAAAATCGAAGAATTATCGAGTGGAACTCTTATTATTTATTCAAAATACTAGCCTCATTAAGTGAGAGTAAACCTCCGATTTATTTTTGTACGTTTTCTGCAAGTAGGCTCCAAATAACTTACTATTTTTTAGGGTATGATCGAGCCAAGCTAAGAAATACTTAAGTGTGATGTAACTATTACTGACCGAATGGTTCAAGCCGATGCTAAATCTTTAATTAAATCCCTCGCGCGTGGAGTTACATCCTGATCAAAATTCTCGATTAAAGCCAGCTTCGATGACTAAGGGATATTTTCTTTCCGTCTAACAATAGTGGCTTTTGTTTTCACGTGTTAGAAGTAGTAAGCGTTGACCCGAAACATTCATTATATATATTTTGCAAACGGTCGACAACGTATGTACGCAAACAATCAGATCACTGAGCTGCTTGAGGCACAAAAACTCATGCACACAAGTTTCGTGAGACGATCTGAAACTGTCAACGCTACTGTACATGTACTAGGATTTTTTTCGGAAAATACATAGGCTGACTGGTGCCCTGTTGTGGACACGCGTACGATTCGTGTCTGGCAATTCTGTCATGTAAGACGACTGGGTCGACCTCACTGGAAACGAGTCAGTCGAATTACAAGAAGTCAATACTCTATTCAATAATACAACAAGGTTGTTCGAGGAAAAACAGTTGCGATTACTATTGTGATATCTTAATACATGAGATATTTCAAATGTCGGCAATTATCATCTAAACTCTTGTTGACGTGTCATTAGTCCAAGTGTAGTACCAGTCGCGACTTGCTTTTGTTTTCGCTGTAGTGAACTGTAACCCAACAAAATTGCTTTAGAAAAGTCAAAGGCGTAAACTGGATATTGCTGCCGTCATCAAAACTCGTTAATCTTGTTATGGTCTGTTACACTTTATTTTATAATAAGAATATTGTTTCTCCGGCCGAGGCATAATATTGCTATTCTTGTGAACTGTTTTTTAGATTACACAGGTGTCTTGAAGATGTCAAAGTAATTTTGGGAGCCACTGAGCTTACATGTACCGTGTTTATATCGAGTTTTAGTATAAATCTACTAGCGTTCTATCACGAATGCCGTTCTCTGATTGGCTGCGCTACTCACTATCTATTCTGTGATAGATAGTGAGTAGCGTAACAGTGTGCGCTTGTTAACAAAATGACGGCCGTTTCTTGGCGTTTTCGAAATGTTGAGAAGAGGATTTAGATTAAGTTTTGATCGACTAGTAGATTTATACTAGACATTAGTTACTAAGGGCACGAAATGGGCGACTATCTTAAGGAAACTGTATCACAAACAACAAACATCAGTAACGTTGCTCGAATTATTAATTTGTTCAAAGCTGACAGCCGTCATGACTGGCCTTTTAATGTACTCTCTGCTTGGTATTTGCATCCATGCGCGACCTTTCAGTCCGAGTATGAAGGGCAGCAGTTCTATATTTGGAGAAATAAGGAAGGAGGAGCAGACGAAAAGAGTTGTTCGTCTCTCGGAGCTTTCCGAGGGTGATGTCATCTTTGGAATAATGGGATCGCAACGAAAGCCTGCCTGGTGCAAGGTGGTAGCCTTCTTCCCTGCAGCAGCTGATACGAATAAAATCACTCTTGACAACTTTAAAACAGACCACATGGTCATTGTTCAAACTGTTCACCCCTATATGAAGGGAAATAAACGCATGGGTGAGGTATACACACTAGTAACTGATTGTAATACCTCTGTGAATTCAGCGCGCGGGGCCTTTTCGCCCACAAGCACTTCGTTCTGCCGGCTTGAGCTGTCTTGGAAAGACTATATCACCATGCTGTCCGCAGTACGAAGAGTCTTCAACCACACTGGATACTTCTGGTTTGATACTTCTGGATATAGCGACAAGCGTACTGCAAAGGTACCTCATTGGTTGTACAAACTCCACGAAAGACATCACCATCTTTTGCTATGCGCACGCGATGGCCATGAATACAAGTCATTTGAAGTATTGATGGAAACTTTTGCGCAAGAGCATCGGGACAAGGGGTACGAGGAAATAGTAGGGCTGTTCTTTACCAACAGGAGCGGTGACGTAGAAAAACAAGAAGGAGGAACCATCACGGCCTTGGTTGGTCAACACGTTGAAAATCATACAGTGCCGTTCATTGCTGTGGGTAGTGCTATAGGAGTGCTTCTAGTTATAGCAGTTATTATCGTGTTGTGCGGCCTCCGAATGATGGAGAAAGAAGAAGGCAAACAGGACAAAGAACCATTCATTAATGAACATTAGGAATAAAGTCGCATGCTATCCATCAGCACTACAATTATGTATTGTCGCAAAAAGTCGCTTTCCAGAATTTCCAGCGATCTTTGCGATGATAAACTGACATACAGTTTAACTTAACAATGATAATAATAAGCAATCATGGGTAATAAAACTGATTCCAATTCGGTCTGCAATCATAGGAGTGATAACAAAATCGGACGACCGCGCAGCGGGAGTCCGATTTGTTTGTCACGAGTATGATTATAAACAATTATTGGATGAGGTTTTCTTGATATCCAGAATAATTAGTAAATAAACCCCTTCAGGCGGCTGGTATGTCGGCTGGTAATGTCCGCGGCTGAGGGATTGTCCGAAAAATGAACATTTGGCCGAGAAG